>QYAP01000025.1:0-136422 GCA_003988905.1 Hymenotorrendiella dingleyae
TGAATACAAAAAAACGCGTGTCAAAGTGATGGGGTGGTGGAATCGCTAAAAGTGCGCCGCTCGGTGATATGCGCCGCTCGGTGATAAACCACGTTAACCCTTTTATTAATTAATTTTATTATGAAAAACTAATATCTATTATAAGAAACCTTTGTATATACCGAAAATTATTCGAATTTATTATAATTAAGTATCTTATATTTAGGTTTTTATTCCTTTTCTTTTATTTAATAAATATTAAATTAATTCTTTTAAAGCTTCCGAAATATACGAAATAGGCGAAATGAACGAAATAGACGGTTTCACCCCGGTTAATAATATAGAAGATAATGAAAACACCCTTTTAAACCCTATAAATAGAAGCGCGAAGATTAGAAAAGCTACGAAGAGCGGCGGATTTAGGGCTAGGGCGGCGGAGGGTATAAGGGGGGTAAAGGGAGCCTATAAGAGGTATAAGGATAAGATCAAAGGCTTTCTAAGTCCCAGACACATATATACGGAAATAGAAGGTTAGGGGGGGCTAGGAATAGCCTCATTTGGCCTAGGATTCATACGTTCAACGAACGAGTCGTGAATCGAACCCAAGATAATTGCGCTTAATCGAATTGAGCTCTCATCCCTATTCAATTCAATTCAAGCTCAAAATACTATGTCGTGCTCGTAATTCATAAGCTCATATAGCAGCCCTAGATGGCGTTTCTGTTGTCGTTTGACTTGTTGGAGTCATTTTTTCGTGTCCTGTAAATAGTCTGGTGAAGGCCAAATATAGGATAACGAGGAGTATGATGATGCGGGAAACTCCGTTCATGGCAAGGAAGTAGGAGAAAATGGATTTTATTATTCCCATGTCGTGATGGAAGAAGCTAGATGTGTGCGAAGGAGCAAGGCTGGATGACTAATATTGGCAGCACAGGGGTGCAGGGAGAGATACTACACTAGCGTCACACCCAAGGTAAGTCCCTAAGCCAATCATCCGTCGAGTTACGAATTACAATAAAATTGTGTTTACCCCTGAGCTACAAACACCCTAGCGCGGATGCACCTGTCTGTTTACGATCCGACACCTCCCGAGTATACCTAGGTAGGTATTCGTGGAATCGTGCCCAACACTACTCGAATGGTCAGAATCCCTGAGTTCTAGATTATCCCGACTTCAACGGCTGTCTATTCACTCAATTCTTCTCCTCCACGACGTTTGCAAAGCTCAATTTAGCCAAGCAAGGTAACCGTGAAATATGTTTGTTATTTCACAGACTCACAGTGAGGCTGAGCGTACAGTATCGGGCTACTGTATTTTCACACCCCCGGCAGGCCACTAAAGCAATTGCATTGCATGATGCAAGCCTTACCAATGTTCTGCCAACCACAACGTCAAAAGCTATCATTTGCTGTACCAGATTTCTATGGTTAGGTACCCTCCACCAACCCCGGGAAAAGGAAACAACTCAATGTTGACACTTAATGCACAGCCACGCCTATCATGGTAAGATTATATAGCCGTCCTCAGCATGCTGCGAGGATGACAGGCGTCGTTCTCCACAATCTGCTACTCCTATTCGTACTTTCTACCAGAATTAAGACTCAGAACACAAGGAATCTTCTTTCGCTTCTTGTTCCCCGAAATTCCTGGTTGCGGAAGAAAGGAAACGGTACGAATTCGAAAAACTATCCTACTTTTTCTACACCGTAGGAATTGGCTTACAAGGCCACCCATTTCAGGTATTTTAACCTCCATTTTCTTTGGCGGATCTAACATGATGAAGACCAAAATGAAATAACTCCTGAGAACCGGAAAACTCTCCCACTCTGTCAATTTCTCTCTGAAAGCTGGCACAATGAAGCGCAAAATGAGAGAGTCTAGACCTACGGCTGGAGGGGATTATCTCATAAACCAATGGATGCGGTATTAAACTGCCGGCAGATCCGTCGCGAATGGTCGCCTAAGCCCCTAAATGGAAATTGGGGGGTAGCATTGCAGGGTGGCAGAGATGGTGGCAGTCTGCCTTCCTATCAGCCTACCTACCCCACTTCGCACATACAGTACCGGTACATATCATCTCTCTCCAAACTCGCGCCCTGAACCTAGTTGAAATCTTCAGCGATACTCTCACCAAAATGAATTTCGGTACCTCCGCAGGCGACTTTGTATTGCTAATAGAATTAGCACACAGAACATTCAGAAACTGCCAGCGAGCTGGAGCAGAATATCGCAAAATATCCATTGAGGTACAATGCCTCCACGATGTCCTCCAAACACTCCAAACCGGGTCTCAACGACCCGATTCGAACATATTCACGCAAGATCCTGCTTCGACGAGGCTGCTGCAAGCAACAGCAGACGGATGCAAGAGTGTTCTGGATGAACTCGGCTGCGTCTTAGCGAAATACGAGGGGCTCAAGATTGACAGCCAAGCAGGGTCTGGCAGCAAGTGGTTGCAGAGCTTCAAATTTGGATCCAAAACGGAGGGCTTGGGGGCCATCAGGGGAACGCTCATAACATATACATCTACAATTTCGGTCCTTATCGATTCAATGCAAATACGTGCAACTGATCGTGTGGAAAGTAAAATTGATGGTGGTTTCGCAGAAATGAGCTCACAATTCGAGGGTATGCGGAAAGAGATACTTGGCCTTGCTGCGAAAGCCAATGCAGAAGTTTCCAAAGGGAAAACAGCATCGACAACACCAACAACTTCAACATCGTCAACGATGTCAACAGACGAGGCAGACGAAAAAGGCGTGTGGCCGGAATTCAGACGACGGGTGCGCAAAAGGGGAGTGAGGAGCCAGAGGCTAGTAGAGAAACACAAAGACGTATTGCAGGCATATATGCTATTGCTAGAAGAGAGTGGATTTCTGGACATGGCCAACTCTTCCGGGTTTGGCCGTATGAGAGGAGCTCCAGGGTGGGGAAATCGAATGTATACGGAGACTATCGAGCCCTTTGCGAACCAGGAAGCCATGAGTTTTATTTCATCGCTCATCAGTCATCTCCAATCTGGCGGAAATCTAACAGAATCTTTGGCCCCAAACATTGTCAACGAGAACGAAAAGTTGCCAAAGAGGGATGCAGAGACTCGCGACTCTTCATTGCAGATTGGATCTCTAGGGGAAATCGAACAAACCGTTTATGAGCTTCCAGCAGCTACACATTCGGATAGTCAGCCTTCTATCCACGACACAGAGCCAACCAACCACCTGCTTTCTTTCGATTCCAAAAATCATAATGTGGAATTGCCACTCGAGCCCCAAATTAAAAGCGGGCCGCCAAAGGAGACGGCATGGAACACTTCACCCCCAAACCGTTATTCAACCAATACTTATGCTGCTAAAGTCAACAAAGTTTCGGTGGACAGACGTTCGGTGCAAGAATTAGAAACGAATTCCAGCCAACCTCCAAATACAGCCAGCGGAGAGATCGAGGATGCTGAACGATGGTACGGCGCAGCTATCCCACAGCGGTCGCCACAACCCCTCCATGGAGGAGCCATGCAACCCGAAGATTATATCTCCTGTGGAAGTGAGAAGCATTGCCAGGAAATGGTTAGGCATTCGAGCGCGTCAGCTTCGGCCGTCCGATCCCGCGTTGCTTCTTCTAATCTCGACGAGGAACCCCAACCATGCTTCACCAGGAAGAGAATTTCGCGCGTCAAACATGGTCCTGTAACTGGAGCTCCTCCTAATGCTCCTTTGACAAAGCTAAGTCTCAAGCGAGTCGACCCGGAAGCTGTAGACCATGAAGAGAGGTTTGAAATGGTAGGGTATGTACTTCGCGAGCCATCAAGAGAGGAAATACAAGATCTTGAGCAGGAGACACCATTTCTCCGAGGTACGCATCTTTTTCCGTCTCTTGTATTGTCGCTAATCACTTCTATAAGGCAACCGCTTTCGCGAGTCCAGACCTCCTAGAGAAAGGCCAAGTAACCAATTAGTAAGGCAACACCAAGAAGTGAATCTAAAGAGACGTAGCCCTTGTCGCCTCAAGCGGGTGCTATTCGATCCCAAATATAAAAAGAAGCGAGCACTGTGTAGAGAATTAGCGATGGTCGGCGCTGCTTGTATCCTTTTGGTTGCAGAAATTTGAAAATCGATAAATTTCAAAAGTCATTAGATTGGAATTGAGATTGGAAGCCAATATATTGTTCCGTCCAAAAGTAGAGCTTTCGTGCAAGTGATTTTAATGGCGGGTTCGATATCCAATTTGAATTTTGCGTATTTGAGGCCTTCTGCTGGATTATTCGCGAAGTTGTAAACGGAGGCAAGAGCAAAGGCTGCTCTCGAATGGGTTTCCGAGTTCTGAGGTGATGGGGTTGATTCACATAATTTATTGATGTGAAAAGAATCGACGCGCTGAAACGTTTCCTCCAAGAATAAAAGATCGAATGATTTCAAATAGTGTGCCGAGAGCTATAAAAAATGCATGCGCAATCCATACCACTTGGTTGCCCCTCGCAATGTCGTTGTGGTGTTCGCGCGCGCATCAATAACCTCAAAAAAACAAAAAAAAAAGTGGCACAGAAAAAAACTGCAAAACTCCACTCCAGCCGAAGCCAGGGTTTAGAAAACACCACTTAGGGTATTATTTAAAGAAGGGGGGAGGGGGTTGCAGTTTAGACACCGCCAGGTAGTTTAGACACAGCCAGATGTGTATGATGCGACGAGGCGCCCCATCTCCCATATGTAGTCTCATAAGGAGGAAGAAAGAATCGGGACCGGCGTATCGGGTTGTCAAGCCGGGACGATGGAAGCTGTGTTTTTGGAATTCATATACCTTGGTGGGGTGGGGACGGACGGTGTTTGGGAACGCCGATGAGGTGAGGTGTGTCGAGGTGAGGTGTGTCGAGGTGAGGTGTGAAGGTGAGGTGTGAAGGTGAGGTTGTGTTGGTGAAGGGGCGATGTCGATGGTTATAAGGTGGGAGATGTGGGGCGGGGATGGGGTTTGGTGTTCAAGTCCGGTCTGAAAATCCAAGATTTCCATTTGCTTCATGATCATCGATCCTCGTTAAAAATAGTCTTGGAATCAAAGTCATACTTCGCTGAGATATTCCAAAATCTTCTTACTGTAGTTTTTGCTCGAAGACTCCCAGTAGAGGCCTCCAAGGGTCTTTCCATTCGGCCGTCTTTTTAACTTCGCCCGCCGTTTGACTTGGAGAACCAGTTTTTGCCAATAAAAAATGAATAAATAAATAATTGGTGAGAGTTCGGTTGAAGATAGAAGTGAACTTTTGAAACAGAATATTCAACAAACGATCTTTGAAGACAGCTGCGAAGCTGGTTTGGGAGGTTTCGTGTGTGGTATTTGTTGCATTCAGAGGAGCATTCCATACAGTAATATTCCAGGTCCAACTTCCTCCTAAAGTGACCTTGTCCAAAGTAATTTCTCGAGCTAACCACGGATTCATCGTGGTAATTTGATTGGAAACTGCATGAAGTAGCACTCGTTTTCCGTGGAATCGCTAAGCGGATTTCCCGACGCGAGACCGTCAATCCTTAGTTGCAGTGGAATAAGAGACGTTTGTCTTAGACTGGTAGCCAGTTATTTCTGGAATTCCATGGAAAGTAATTGTGCCGGGAAAGGGATTCACCTTTCCTAGCCAAAGCGGGGTAAGGATGCTTAAAGTTTCTGGCGATCCGTTTGTACAAACGGAGCACCTTCCTCAACTTCCAACACCTCAACACTTCTTCCCAAACTTTGTCGCCACTATCAACCACCCTTTGGAACTACTTCCACCACAATCCCAACATGGTTTCCCCTTTCCCATCGCAGCAATTAAAGGTCCAGTTGGATAACCCATCGGACTCGGCGTCTTCGAGATCTTTTTCGACTTTGAAAGTCACCAATGGGGATGGAGTTGATCTCAAGATTTCTTTTCGCCGCACCATTCGGGTCCCAGATAACAACAAGGTTTTCAACCTGCCACCAGATATGGGAGCGTTTCCAATTCACAACATTCGCGATCATGCTTCCCAACTCCCCGAGAACCTCGTCAAGAAAGGAGGAGCCTTCATCCCTATTCACCGTTCGTCATTTCTCTCCTTCCTTTCCTCCTATCATCGCAGGTCATTTTTTGCCTGGTCCATCTTATCGCTATTCAGATTTTCCGCTCAAGATATACCAGCTGATTCGGGAAGCAGAACGCGAGGCAATGTGGATTGATTTCACCTGTACCAATTTTACCACACCCTTTGCGGTGAAAGTTTATGCAGGAGGTGTCAATTGTATTTCAGGCGAGACGAAGACCCCAAAGCTCGAATCCAACCAAGGCAATAGTTTCCCAGAACACCACAGCAATCAGGACTATGTTATCCCACCTTTCCAAAAATGGCTTGATGGAATTGCGTCCGCGAATGGCAAAGTTTCACAGTTTGTCGCAACTCCTGTAAATTCAGGATATTCCATTGAGGCGCAGTTGACTGGATCAGATGCGGTGGCCGGAATTCAGTTCGAAATCGTTTCACGCAATAGAACCATACCCCCCGCCCCAATCCCCGCCCTGGCTCCATGCCCTCTGGCAAATTTCCCGTGGCTGTCAAAACACTGACGGGAAAGACCATCAGTCTTTTGGTTGCGGCATCGAACTCAATCGAGGATGTCAAGTTAAAAATTCAGGAGAAGGAGATTAGTTTTTCCAGGGAATGGGAGTCTCTTTAGTTCCATGTCTTCTACATCTAGCCGCGCTTTCCTACTGCTTGCCGTTAGAAAGAAAACAAGTTAATCCGAATTGACAATAGGGTATCCCACCTGACCCACAAAGATTGACCTTTAATGGTAAGAAATTACATGATGGTAAGTTAATAAGCGTTGGCTTTTGATTGATAAACTAACGTTTTTCTAGGGTCAACGCTGTGGGATAACTACATTGTTTCGGTCAGAACTCAGTCTTCACCCTTTAATCTCTTTTCCTCTAATACCAAGTAGGGTAGCACGATTTATTTGGTTCTCCGCTTCAGAGGAGGTTATCTCCCTCCTGCTCGGGAGATGGCTCTCTGCGCTGGTGGCAGTATCAAACAAGATATTGTCTCCGACACTTCTCCTTCAGAATCGTGGGACAGAGGCAGTATTTGCATGTTTAACGTCCAGCTTTTCAATGCCACCTCCATGCCGGCTCTTGGAATTCCGATCCCTTCGACGCCTATCACTGCAGCCACCTATGCCAAATATGGCTATCCCTTTTTCCACATGTACGAAGAACCGACCAATGTATCGGGACATTTTCCACTTTCCACTGTGGGAGCTTTGGACAAGGGAACTGGGCAGAACAAGGCGACCCATGATGAAGAGCGAGAACTTACATTTCCAAGCGCTCTGATTGGAAGTCTCTTCGGCGCGAACGATGACCCAAATGCGATTACGCTCAATACGATTGATCCCAAATCTGCCTTCCTCCCCTTCCGTTCCAAGTAACGGGAGGAAAAGTCGTAAGACAGATGAAGGGGTCTCTGGAATTTAATCCCCGGTGCAGCCTTCTTACTGGTACATCATGCATACCGGCTGGCCACGTATCATGGAAAAAAAATGGTCACAAAATTGCTAGGCAAAGGAATTTGTGGCGGTACAAAAATGGGAACTTTTTTGAGCATTTTGAGTTAGTTGAGCTTTATTTTGGTAGCCATTCACAAGGAAGTGAAGATGAACTTGGGACTTACATTTGTCGCGAAATTTGGTGGGCATGGATTTCGGAAAGTCTGGTTCTTCCTTGTGATGGAAACTACACATGTATCCCAGATTTTGAGCAATCAAATACGGTAGCATTTTTGGGCATTCTTGCAGCCAGTAACTTTATGTCTTGTGTATTGCAGTAGAATGAGTGAAATGACACCTTAGAGCCTTTGAGGTGGTCATTTGGTTGTAGGATTCGTTGTAAACGCGCGAAATAATATCGCGGAATTTTTTTAAAGGGGGGAAATGTGGCGCCAGCGGTGTGGCTGTGCCACCAATCACATGATCGCGGATCTCCTTAGCGCGAAATCAGCTCAAGAAAAGTTGACGCGGGATGTAGGACAAGCAAGCTTCACGACAACCATGATATTAAGAAATGTAGCCCTACGGCATGGTGAGCCATCCGCGAATGTTTAATATGCAGGCTTGGTGCTAATTGTGAACTCCAGGCCGCCAGGGTGTCTCCGCTTGCATTCGAAAGTCCTTCCAACGAAACCTGACCACCGAAACCTTCAATAACGAAACCCAGTCGATCGACCCAATTGATAGCGCTGGATTCAACCAGCTGCATCTGACATCAACATTTGCGTCGCCAACGCCGCCGAAAAAGAAGAAGAAGAAGGTCGTCAATGAGGTCTACCGGAACTATATTGCCAAGAGACATATGATAAAGCGGACTGCGCATTTTGGAGCGGTTGTCCCCAAACACTATGTGCCAGACGCCCTAGTTTACAATCCCCCGAGACCAGAAGATGTCACACTAGAGCTCCTGATGGCAAGTCAAAGCCATCTGGGCCACAGTACAAGTTTATGGAACCCGGCAAATCAGAGATACATTTTCGGTGTTAGGGAGGGCGTGCACATCATATCGCTGGAAGAGACGGCTGCGCATCTGCGACGTGCTGCAAAAGTGGTGGAAGGTGTTGCTTATCACGGAGGGTTGATTCTTTTCGTTGGGACACGAGAAGGTCAAACACCATGTGTAGTCCAAGCCGCGAAGCTTGCAAAGGGTTGCCATTTATTCGAGAGATGGATTCCAGGCAGCATCACCAATGGGGATCAGATTCTGGCCAAATGCGACATCAAGGTGGTAGACAAGGACGATGTGGATATATCCCATGGCTATGAGGAAAAGATTGAGGAATGGGGTGCGATTAAGCCTGATCTAGTGGTTTGTTTGAATCCTCTGGAGAATTATATCATGCTACATGAGTGTGGGTTGAATAATATCCCGACGATTGGAGTTATTGATACGGATGCAGACCCAACCTGGGTCACGTATCCTATTCCTGCGAATGACGACAGGTTTGCATTACTTTCTCTGCCTATCCATGCCAGTACTAACATTTATAACAGCATTCGTTGTGCCCAAGTCATAGCAGGCGTTCTCGGCAGAGCTGGTGAAGCGGGACAAAAAGCACGCCTCAAAGCGGCAGAAACAGGAACGGTCACTTGGACACCACCGACGGGATTAGACTCGCCGAAATTCGACACTGGAGAGGCACTGGGAGACCCTCTCAAGCCTGTGTCGGATCCTGTAGCAGAGCCTACGAGGCATGCAGGAATTGGCTCAGAATTAGAATTGTAGGTTAGTGTATGCTGTATGATATTTGTGTATATTGAAAGGCGTCTGCCAAATGTCAAGCTGAGATATTAGGAGACGGCCCACTTTCCTCCGTATATCTTATAAGAATGTGACTCTGTTCCATCATGATGTTGTTAAAAGGTATATCCAAGCTGGTAGATCCCAAGCTACATCAAGAATGTACCAACCCTTTTCTATGATTGGGGATTTGACTGCGCGTGCTTTTGTCATGATTTCTCTCCACGCCATTATTTGAGGAGCGAGTGGCGCCTGTCTGTTACGGTACGTTATAAGTCAAGTACTCCCACATCAATGTAAGAAGTATTAGAAGTATCACTTCCTCGCTCCCATGTTTGTATGGCATGCTAACACTTTAGGTACTTCACGAGCAACGGAGCATTATAAGGTTACACAAAAAAACATTACTATTTGTATTCGGCACTCTATATAATCTAAACTCAACATTTCTATCCACCGACTACGAAATTACTTCTGACATTGGAAATCCCGACAACCTTCTCAACCATTACAACCACGGCCTTGGTCTTTACTCCTCCCTCAGAAGCCTCCTTAGATGAATACTTGGAAAACATCCACAGCAACACAAGTTGGGTTGTCCGGAGTATCAGTGCCGGTAACCCAGACGAGAGTCTCATAAGTGTAGTTGAAGTCGGTTACGCAGGCGTACCAGCTGTAGACTGGAGTTCCGGTAGAGTCGAGGATGTTCAACTTTCCATCGGCATCGAAAGAGACGAGTGTACCAGTGATGGTTGGTTCAAACAAAGGCAGCTCGACATTAGAATCGGGGTCGTTGGTCTGCAAGGTCATT
Organism: Hymenotorrendiella dingleyae; assembly: GCA_003988905.1. Taxonomy (NCBI): domain Eukaryota; kingdom Fungi; phylum Ascomycota; class Leotiomycetes; order Helotiales; family Helotiaceae; genus Hymenotorrendiella; species Hymenotorrendiella dingleyae. The sequence continues at coordinate 10,075 of QYAP01000025.1, forward strand.
GGCGAGGAGAGATCGAAGTTGCTTCCAACGAGGTCCCAGATGAGGAAACCGCTGTCGGCAGGTGTTTGGGTGCCGGTGGTATTGAAGTTGTAGATTTGGACGGAGTTGCTGCTGTCAAGGGCAACGGGGCAGAGGCCTTCGATTGCGGCGCCTTCGTGGCAGGCCTCGAGGGATAGACCGTTGAGGGTTGCGTTGGCGGAGGCGACGATTAGGTTGAATGGTGCGGATTGGTTGAGGTAGGATTGTGCGGCGACTTGGGAGGTGGCAAGTGCCAAGATGCTGGTGATGATTGAGGCGCGCATTGTGAGTTTTTGACGTTTGAGGGTATAGACGGTTGAGTTGACTGGTGTTGCTGGTGTTGTGAATAGGAGTTTGTGAGCTTTGATGATGAGGTAGTTGATGGTTCAAGAAAAGTCTGAGAAGGGAGAAACTTGCTTGCTCTTATACTTTCTCTGTCGCTGCTTTACAACTGAAGTCGGAGTAAAAGCTCAATAGGATGTTGAAATTCTCCACTATAAACAGCGGCTTCAACTATCACTAACTGAAATATGTAGTTCGTGACGCTGAAGGCCCCCGAGTCCTCGCTTAAGCATACCCTGAGAAAATTTCGTATCCCTTTGCAGCCGACAATGCAGGAGAAATGCAAGGGAAATACGAACTTTGAAGATGGATGTTTATTGAATTCCAATAGCGATTCATCACATGCACCGAGAAGCTCGCGTACAGAGGAGCCTCAAGATCTTGTAAGCCCCCATCTTGTCAGCATCTAAGAAATTAAAAGCTTAAGAGATGGTTTTCGAGTCGCACACCGCGGTGCTGATAGTAAGCTTGATTTCTTTAGAGAAGTGCCATCCACTCGTTCAGGAACCCCCCTCCGTTCAGTGTTTTGGCTGACCCCAAGTTTAGCTAAGCTGTGCATACACGACCCCAACTATCGTTTCCCTCGCTCCTTTCTACTGGTACTATAACGAGCTGCAATACCATTCTTTCTTATATCACCACTGGTAACGTCGTAGCGTAGCAAACGTGCGATGCGTGAATTTTGGGTTGGAGATGTCCGCTTGACTGGAAAAGATTCCAAGTACGAAGTAAGGCGGAGTGCGATTCGACCGAACGTGTAAGCGGCGGTGATATATCGCGCAGCACTACCTACACTTCTTGAGCTAAGTACCACCTTATGATGGATATCTAAAGTTGAAGGGGCGTTACGAGTCGCACTGGATGGTTATTTGAACGGGAGTTGGTGCGAGCTTCGTACTTCTTCGTAGCTGCTTACTCTCGGTAGCCCCCGAAAATATTGGACTGCTAGTCTGAGAGCTTACTGCCGAGGTTATTATCTTTCTCGCTACAACTTTCATATTTGAGGAGTATCACTTTTGAATTATGACAAATTATCATCTACGGTACTTTGTCATGCGATAGTGGCGGTGCTTTGATGGGTCTAAATTTACCCGCGACTATGCTGAGAAGTTATTCGCGTAGGGTATCTGGGAACGGTTATTCCCGCAAGGTTACCCGGTGATCGCTTCGCGAATCTCGGGCCGCCGGCCGGCCAAGTCCTATTCTCTCTAGCTTACCCGGGTTTCCTCATAACCCCCCAGGATTCGTACTTGGCGAGTCAGCAACAATCGAAAAAATGCTTCTCATTTCTACTATCATGATGAAGCACAATCGGTTCTTCAATCGAAGTTCCAGAGGAAGTGAAATTCCGGAGGAATGTTGAAGGTTTTTATACGAAAATTGAGAGCTGGTTTGGAGACTGGACGTCCTCGATGAGCATGCACTTTGAAATTCATCCATCATTGGGCTGCGGTGAGTTCTCTAGTCCTTTAATTTTGAAGATGTTCTACGGGCATCATTGGGAGATGCCTCTGTTCTGGATCGCTCTTGCACTTTTCATGTTAGCTCCCGTTGTTGGGTGAGAAGCGCACCTGCATCCACTCAGTCTACTAATATACCATGGAAGGAGCGAGTGAACCCATAAAGTCACTGCGCTCTTTCTGCGAAATGGAGTGTGCTTCAGTGGTATGAATTACTCTCACTAACATCACAATCGTCAACATCCAGTCCAGCAAAAAACAAACACAACGCCCCAACTTTCCTGGCAGCATCTTCAAGAGCCGTCAAAATGTCACCCACGACGAGAAACCTCAGAAGTTCACTACTTCGGTACGCCAAATACGCCCTTGAGACGGGTCTCCACATCTTCATGCCGATCTTTTCAGCTTTGTGGTACTTTTTCGGCGCCGACTTTGATAGAGACGATCCCCGAAAATACATAAACTGGGTGTCCCTTATTGTAAGTCGTGCTTCATTATTTTTTGTGCCAGTTCACAGCCAGTCGGCTCTAAATTCATGGAGAGAGCGACCATTTTTCTGAATCCCCTTGAGTGCCTTCGAGTTCATTGTTATTCTAGAGAAATAGAAATATCGCTAATACCACAATCTCGCAAAGCCCTTGCAAATCACTGCAATCATCTGCGCGTTCTACCTCACTGTCCACTACATCGCTATCCACAAACCCAAACAGTTCAATCCATCCCCCAGATTCTACTTTTTCAACCATTCGCTTCCAACTAAACTCAATATCAACTTGATTCGCTCTATCTCGTGTGGACTCGCTTTACAGTGTCAAACGACTTGGCTACTATTAGATATCTGGCTTTGTTTCATACGGCACGCCGATGGTTTTGCTGAGGCGTTTTTGGTGCTTCAGAAAGTAGGGCTGACTGTCTGGCTTGCGATTCTAATCGTATTGGCGTCTTCTATCTTCGCCATTGTTCCGACTAAAGATTCCCACGCAAAAAGACGAGCAAAGAGGCAGGAAACGGCCCGGAACTCAGCAACAGAAATGCAAATACTCGAGCCGACCGAAGACTCGGGGTCAGAGAAAGGTTATGCCATGGAGGATATCAGCGTTTAGGAGGGTGCGAAACCAGGTCGACTAGGAGGGCACTGAAATGTTTGGTAGAGGAGCGACCGCATCTCGAAACTTGAGGAAAAACATTAAAAATTCGTCAGTATTGGTTATTTGAAACAGCTTCAGGTGGTCAGGCTACAGCGTTACGGCATTGAATAGTTTTGAGGAAAAGGAGGTCCTTGTTTAATCTTTGCGCGCGTTCGACCAGCGAGGGGGTTTTCGGGTTATGATCATTAATAAATGTGGAGAGGGAATCATGAATTCATGCATGTATTGTAACGCCAGAAGAATTGACATTCTTACCAAATGTATTAGGCGAAATAGAGAAAAAAGATAAGAAGTAGTCATCTTATCACAGCTGACTTACCCAGTCGTGGAGTAACTATCTCCGATGGCCGGCTCCGAATCTCCGAAGCTCTGCCCGATGCCGATCAACGTTGTCCACCACAACCACAACTCCATCCACGTCTAATCGACACAAATCAACATTCCACAACTAAAAGCCCCAACCATTTTCTTGTTATCGCCTGCATCAATCATACGCAATGCAATGATTACTTGAGTTCGCGAAGCATCCTCCCGCGACCGGCCTTGGGTTTCAAAAGCCAGTCTCTCGAATTTCTAGCAAGATACGTCCGAGGGGAAGCGTGGGAAGCTCGTGGCTGGAAGAGAAGAGGCGCTTCAGAAATTTTCATCGGCGTATATATCTGTACCGCGAAGGAATCATTCAACGCATTCTGCGCGCCCAGAAGTTCAAGGTGCTGACGGGCAACAAAAAAGAGAATGTCTGTGGCTTCATCCCGCATTGCATGCTGAGTGCATCATTATATCTCTCTCTCCTTGGCGGTCGCGGCATCTGTCGGACAGCTTCTGATTCGATAAGACATTAAGTCAGCTTCCTAGACAAGAGGGAACATATATTAATCGAAACTTCTAGGTAAGCATCGTGTTACCCCTCGTCTTTTTGATAGGATACTACTACCGTGGACCTCTACACATTGCCATCCTAATGGCTTCATCTTATGGCTTGCTTACAGGTGCCGACGTCGGCCAATTTCTGCTGCAAGTGGCATTTGGTAAGGTCATTGCGAAATTCTTCCTGATAGGACCGCTGGCAAGTTATCCTATATTGGGAGGCAACTAATGAGGAATGAGTTTTACGGTCCCGAAACGCGTATTCGCTGTTTGCGGGAATCGCGCCGGTGTTTCTTATATTACATGCCACTATGTGCCTCATTACCATTGTCGTATCCCTGAAGGCTACTGTTTTGCACTTTTACGCATTTGCTTTTAGTTTCTCTTGTGTGCCACTTCGCTTCTCCAATGGCCAATCAGGGCTACTGAAGCTGCTATAACAAGTGTACAAGGAGCTTTCGATCTCGATGAGAAAGAGGCGAGGCCGTGTTGCGAATGTTTTCGATTTTGGAGCGCAAAATGTTGAAGAACAATGGGAAGAAAGCCGTTTTCTATGACCCAGGCTCCAAAACTAGGTATATACTTAGGCATGCACTTCGCATACTTCTTGTGGTCAAGATGGCGTCGAAACATAGGCACAGGTTGCCGATCCATGTTGCTTCCATGCCAAGCTGTACGTTGACCGAATAGGCTTGTTTCGAGAAATGACTGGTCTCTCCTTTTCTTGAGACTTCTATTAGAAGTAACAAGAAGTGGGAGTGCCAATAGTTCCCTCGTATTTGGAATAGCGAAGGTTTCCACGGTTGGCACGCTGATTGTTGAGCTATTCAATTCTCGTATCGACTCCTCCGCATACGCGTCAATAGCAAAGCCTGATTTTTCCTGTCTTATGGTAACAGTTTTCTTTTCGTTATATTCCTACCTTCTTCAATTTGAAGGATGTCAAATCATATCATATGCTTGCGGTGTGAAGTAGTTTCTGCTCTAAGGTATCACTTTACCCCTCTACCTGTAGCAGTCACGCTCGTACTATTACAATTAGCGACCTTGCTAGTGAGCTGCCTGCCTGGGTTTGGACGAGGGGTCCTCAACAGCACTCGAACAGTCTAAGATGCTTGAGTTTTCTTTCATTCCAATCAGAGCGTATTGGTAGTTTTTGTCGATACTACCTTCTGCCAGTAATCTCGTTTATGGAGACTGAGTCCTCATATGCCGGCTTGGCATCGCATCTCTTTTGTCACAATAGATTGTTTCCGATCCCCGCAAGATCATTTGAGGCTCTCGAGTCATGTCAGGCGACACAACAGCAAATGTATTTTATCCCACGTTGACATCGGGCAATTAACCAATTTCAACATCCGTCGTTGTACTTGGCCGCAGTTCCAAGATTTTCATCACCCATAAGACATCGAGTACTCGTTGGCCGTCACTGTCGCTCTAAAGAGACCTTGGATTCGCCAGCGTCAAAGCTTAGCCATTTCGGTCGCATCAATATCACGGTTACATGGAAAGCCTTCTATTTCGAGCATGGGAGTTCAACGGGGCAGCAAAGAGTGTGGGCTTACGACGCCAAATGAAGACAGCGAGTTAAACACGGCTGGTAATATGGATAGATAGTGCATTGCTTGGTGCACGATTGTAATGGGTTGCAACCATGTCAGCTTAGGGAAATATATAACTACTAGACTGGTACTCTTTTACAAACTTCCTGGTTAGAGACTCCGTAGGTTCTCAGCGCCAAGATGAAAGCCACAAATCTCAAATTTTTAGGGCTATTGCCCTCGCTCTTCGGTCTCTCGCTTGCATCGCCATTATCGAAAGATGGTTTGGACGACCTTGCGACTCCGGCAGCTACAGACCCAACTGTAGCTCTCGCTGCGACTGCTCTTACCAACGCATACAAGGTCTTGAATGGTACATTGAAAGATGGAAGTACTCATACCGTAGCATGTACCAATGCAACTCTCGTGGTACGAAAGGAATAGTGAGTAGTTTTTCTAGACCGAGACCGGAATTCGAAAGATGTTTGACTAACTGACTTGGTGATTTAGTGGCGATTTGTCGACGGGCGAAAGAGATGACTATGTCAATGCTGTGAAGTGCTTACTGGCCGCGCCATCAAAGTTGAGAGCGACTCAGTATCCAGGAGCCAAGAGGAGGTTCGATGACTTTGTTGTCGTTCATATTAATATGACTTTGCATGTGCATATGACGGTAAGTAGCCACCCTCTCCAGGTAGCAAGATGAGAAAGGTGCTGATTACTTCCAGGCCAACTTTTTGCATTGGCATAGATACATTGTCTGGGCTTACGAGTTTGCGTTGAGGAGCGAATGTGGATATAAAGGATATCAACCTGTAAGCAAGAATCTATATCGTTTCAAAACACTTCTGACTCAGTCTAGTATTGGAATTGGGGGAAATATGCTGATACAACCACTTCACCGATATTCAATGGGGATGCTCATAGTATGGGAGGTAATGGTCAAGCAGTAAAACACGTCGGCGCCGCTTTGGGGATGGCTAGCGTAAATGTTCCTGCTGGGCCTGGTGGTGGATGTGTGACCACTGGACCTTTTCAGAAGTGAGTCAAGATGACCCAATATTGTTTGTGACAAGATCACTAACGGCATTAAAGTCTAACTGTTAATCTGGGACCACTCGCTCTCTCAATTGACCCAGCACTCAAAATCCCAAATAACCCTCTCTCTTCCGGCTACGGTTACAATCCACGCTGTCTCCGCCGCGATGTCAACACCTACTTCACCTCCCAATATCTCCGTCCCGTCGACATCGCAAACCACATCACTTCCACCTCGGACATCAACACCTTTCAAACCTCTTTGCAAACCGATACCACCAAAGCCTTCTCCCTGCACACCGGCGGTCACTACAGCATCTGGGGAGACCCAGGTGGAGATTTCTATGTTAGTCCTGCGGAGCCGACGTTCTGGCTGCATCATGGACAGATTGATCGGCATTGGTGGATGTGGCAGAATCAAGACCCGGCGGGTCGAACACAGCAGTATGAGGGAGGTACCATTATGATGCAGAGTAATAGTCCTCCGGGACATATTACGGATTTGCAGGATTTAGCAGTTGTGCTTCCCGACAATTTGGGGCCGTTGCCGAGTAGTCAGTTGGTTAGTACTACTGCGGGGCCGTTTTGTTATGTTTATGAGTAAGTCTTGTCTAAAAAATTTGTTTTGAGTTAAGGGGTGAAGGGGGTAGTGAGTTTTCAGATATTGGGGTAGATGAGTAGTGGTGTGTCGTTAGTGTAGGTGGAAGTGTTTATTGCAGTTAGAGTTCAAATCGTTGGCCGAGATTAGATCTTGCATATCAATCTATCTCTTCGCGCTTCTGCATCATTCAGTACCCTTAGAACTCCTCCCCGATACCCCCCCTCTCCTTTCCTGATTTTCATATATCTCGCGTTGGCCGTCGTCAACTTCCAAATCGCACCAACACTTTGCAACCCGGCCCGACAAATGCATCCCTGTTGCAAATCCGGGGAATTTTTATATTCCCATGCTTTCCCCGCATTCACGGCAGTTGCTGGACTAAAATTGGAACGCTTGGATAGTCCTGGATCTTGTGGCTGTCCTACTCGATCTGCCGCTTAGGCTATGTTGGCTGGTGGTCTGGGGTGCATAAGCTCGAGCGATGTAACTGATGGTGGTGGTGGTGGGCGTTCTGGAAGGAATTTGGAATTTTTGAGTTTGCCGTTTGATTGGCTTGCAACTTGCAAGTCTGCGTTTTCTTGGAGGGGCCGTTTACTAAATTGGGTAATCTTATGTTTGTGTTTCGGGGATTCAAGTGGCTGTTAGAAAGCTGGGTACAACGCTTAACTACCAGCCATATTCCCGTGTTGAAGCTGAGTTAAAGGGGGTAAGAGGAGTGAGATTTACCCGTTCAAATATAATATATAAGCATTGAGTATCGGTCTCAAATGTATATTCTTGTCTTGATTCTCCCAGTATCAGTTTTGTTCTAGACGTACAGCATTTATATCTGGTAAATGTGTTTCTAGCGGGGAATTACTCTGGTGATGTAGTATAGCTGAGAAGGGCGTTGAGGTATAATTGACGGTAAACTAATGGAAAATGTTCGTAATAGGGTAATTTGGAGAGAATAACGAATTCAAGATGTACGTATATAGTAGACCCACTTTTTGATTCTATAAATTGAAGTAATATTAGGAACACTAATATTCAATCATAGGAATAGAATAAAAAGCCGCCAACTTTAATATACTAAAAAGCGTGATATGTAGTTTAGACATCGGAACTGTATTCTAAAAGAAGCAGCATGTTTCGAATGTAATAAGCATGCAGATATACAGGGGGAAAATATGGTGGCGTAGTAGGATGCGCAAGAGTGTTCACGAATCGCGAGGGGGAGGATCGAGGCAGGTCAGGTGATAGAGCTCGGGCCACCTACGAGCCCTGCATATTGAGCCTCCTGCGACCAACGTCACCTCCTGCTTTCTATCTACCCACCGACCTACTACACACGATCATTTTAAGAGTATACGGCTGCAACAATTCAGTGCGATCAGATGCGTGGGGTGCGATTCCGTAGGATGCAGCTCTATGGTTTGGCTGTGGTAGTCCGAGCTCTGGCACCTGACCCGCCTCCTCTGTGCGCGAACCTCCTCCATTCGCTTACTCTTACGCGCCCTTTTACTCCACCGTCTACAGATCATACTTCCCCAGAGATATATCTATCGATGCAGAATAAGCTCTACTATTGATTAGAAATCAAATCGAAAAGTCAAGTGTTATTTGAAAATAAGTAATAGCATTTTAATCTCAAAATAATTGGTGGCTTTTTAGTCAATTGGGAAAAATGATGGCTTTCCAGGTATATTGGGTAATATAGTGGCTTTTTGATCAATTGCTGATTTAATCAAGGTACAACTATGTTTTTCTATGGTTTTTCTCTGGGGTATCTGAAAGTCATTCACATAGTCGTTGGTCGTCGTATAAAATCGTCATCCCGCAATTTGCGGTTCGGGCCGCAAGTCGGGAAGCAGTCGCACGTTTTACGTCGTCTCGTTTCCCCTCTTCCACAACTCCGCTCACCATTTCCACGCGCTCTCCGCGCCCAAAAAATGTCACACAAAAGTTTTCGAAAGCTTTATGGCCGATGGATTGTACAACACGCCCACGGGCCGGAAACGCCGACTTTCCCGCAATGTGATGAGAACCTCGTCGCGCAACACGAAGAACTGCGGGATGTACAGGTGTCGCCAAGTCCATCATATCCAATTGAAGGCAGCCCGTGTGGCAGTATACCTAGGTACTCTCGTCTCCGATGCCGAGGTCGGTATGAAAAAGGATCAGGCAATCCCGCGGCTTGCGAAAGGGAAAAGAAGTTGGCTAACAGCCTTGCCAGGCAGACGCGACGCGATTTGACTAGACACAGCCCCTCGGTGAACATCCCTCGGTCATTTTATCAATCAATCAGCTCGAGGCTGGTGGTCCGCTGACGTTTCTCTTGAACCGTGGGGGCGGTCTCGAGAATGTGATTGCTGGCTCACTGCGAATTCTCTTTCCCGCCGGACGCGCTGTCTCTAGGAATAAGGGGTCTGGAATTGGCAGATATAGTTCGTCCGGTAATGGCGGCGGCGATGCATCCCTGGCAGATTGAGGGGGTGTATCTGAAGGAGACTTGAGTCCTATTGTCATATCCCAAGGCAATTGTAGCAGAGGAGCGGAGTGTGGTCGACCCCGAGATATATCCAACGGAACCCAAAAACTATCAACGAGCTGCCTCCCTTCATCCAAGATTGCGTCCGAATCTTCCGTACACTTGTAACTGGGCACAATTGTAGGTATTGAAGGAGGTGGAGGTGCAAGGTAATATGGTTGGGGCTTCTTTGAGAATATGCGGGATAGAGACAGGTTGGAAGGGCTGCTTAGCGTCAAGGCTTGAGAGTTGTCGAGCTCTTCAACGCCGCCGACAACAAGCGCCCCTGACATTTGCGGCTCGGAAGGTTGATTGTAAAATCGAGGTCGCTCAGTGTAAGAACTCGCAAACGATGTCTGACTGATATTCGGCGTTTCTTGAGAAGGCATTATAAGGTAAGGTGCTGCAAAGGACGCTTGACTAGCGTTGGGTGTTGCTTGAAGAAGCGTCGGATTGGAGCTATTTGCGAAGGAGGTTCGGCTCGAATTCGCAGTTTCTGGAAGAAGAGGCATGTGAGGTAAAACATCTTCCGGATTTGTCGTTCGAAAGCCCATTGCTTCTGGATGTTGAAGCCGAAGCGAAAGTTCGCCCATTTCTAAGAGAGTGTCGTTCTTCGTGCGTTCACATACTTTTCGGAGTTCAGTTGGATTCACTGCAACATTCTTCCCTTCAACTCTAGCCGTGGACCTTATCAAGACGTCAATGAAGTCTAGCCGAAAGTTCATTCGGATCTGAGCTATCTTCTCGACAGAAGTCCCTGATTAAGATGTCAGCAAGTCCCTCGCGAGGACTTCTTCCAACTGCTCACCGTCGCCAGCGTCAAATCTTGGTCCATGTCCTGCAGAGAGACTCTCTAATTTCTCATGAATTGACTTCTCGCATTGGTAGAGGGAGCTGTCGAGTTCTGCTTGTCCTACAGCCTTCTTCCCTGCTTTTGTTTTGCACCACTTCTGGAAGAGAACAGAACCTTCTGCAAATGCTTGAATCAGAGAAATAACAGCGGCCTTTGTGCCCGAATTTGATTCCGCGTTCATCGGAACTGGTCTATAGCAAGGTGGCTACCTCTGAAGCGGGATACAATTTGTGATGTTTAGCCCTCCAGTGCGTACCTGTTTCGGCCGTGGTCTTTAGCACTCGGCCGCAGCAAGTGGCATGCGCCGCCCCCAACCATATCGAAGGCCTGCATCAGCAGGGTGAGATTTCCCGCCATCATCCTATATGCTAAAAATATGCCGTCAAAACCAATTATCTTCCTTCATTTCCACTTCTGCAGCCTCACTTTCCCAAAGCGGTTTTATTGTGCATAGGCGCTATGTACCACTGCGGCCTTCTTCACACCTTATGTCCATTATCAACCTATGGTGTGAGTGCTGTGGAGTCGGATAGGTCCAGGTGGTGAGAGCCGCATTTCAGACCTCGGGCAGTACTCGAGGCAGTTCTCGAGGCAAACTACTTTCGAGGCCCCACTACCCTCCAACTTGTTATGTCCTTCCCTTGAAGTCTCACCGCTTGCTTCTTTCACTTATCATAAGTTCAGTGCGACATATATTTCTACACCACCAGCACAGGAAACACTCTAGAGTTGCGTGCGTTCAGCCTTGTTCCCCCGAAAACGAAAACGAATACGCCCCCACCATCCAATAGCCTATCGATTTCCGTACAGCTCAGGCAGCACAGTACGTAGAATTTTTCAGCGCAAGATTTTTATTTCTCCTAGGTCGAGCTTGACAAAGGTTCCTATATCAATTCGGAACTTCCGCTCTAGATATTTTACCATTGTGAAGCTGGAAGCGCTGAAGCTTGTCTAGGAGCGGTTTGTTTTTGAGCACTATAATTGAGCAGGCTGGTAATTATCCTAGAGCATCTTCTAGACTTGAATACAGACATGGACGAAGAATACGACCCAATAGCTCAGTACGCCTATCCTAGAGACGACGATGGCATTCAAGAACAACCGAGGCCATTGCTCTCTGGAACGCAAAGCCGTTTTCGCACTCCTCAAGATGAATCTCTCGCCAATGAAATCCTCAAGCGAAATAAAGAGACGAAGATCGAGTCTCGTTCTCGCATGTCTCTCACTCGCGCGTTTTCGACGAAATCCAAGCGCGAAAATCCCAAATTCAATCACAGGGAGGTCTTTCGAGCTCTTCACTCGGTTGTGAATGGACAAGAACAAGCTGGGCCTGGAACTGTCGAAGTCTTGCGAGATATGCTCATTTCAAAGGGCGGAGATGTCAATTTCATTCCGCAAAGGTCAACTATGGGCAGCATCTTGAAAAAACGCGACAAAGACCGAAGCGAGATACTCGAGAGTGCTGCGAAAGCGACTAATGTTGAAGTTGTACAGCTTCTGTCGCAGTGCTCGGACAAGATTTCCTTGGATAATTCTCTGGAGATTGCGCTACGCAATCGTGGTACAAATCGAAACACGGCACGACAAGATCAGATGATTCATATACTAATACATCATGGTGCGAATGGTAGCGAGACTATCAGTGCAGCTGTTACTGCTGGAGATGAGACGTTGCTTCGTCTATTACTCCAAGGCCACCCTCCCGAGCTAAAACTTTCGGAAACCTTACCAATTGCCGTTGCCTTTAAGAATATCGAAGTTCGCCGGAGATTAATTCGCATGCTTCTCGATAAAGGGGCCAGCGTAAATTATAACGGAGGCGAGTCAATTTTCCAAGCTACGAAGGTTTTTGATATGCTTAGCCTCGACATGCTTCTTGAGCATCATCCGCAAAATTCGTCTTTAGGTCGTGCTTTCGCGTCAGGTCTGAATCAGCATAACTCCAACAATCGCTTCGAAGCTTGCCAAAGATTAATCAATGCTGGTGCGATGGGTGAGGAAGTAAACAAGGGACTTACAGTTGCTGTCACGACTGAGCACCAAAACATCGACTTTCTAAGGCTTATTCTCCCCAGCGCCTCAGTTGACTACGAAGGTGGCCGAGCACTCTGCTTAGCTGTTGCCAGTGAATACCAGGCACACCTGCAACTTATGCTTGAGCGGAGGCCGAATACGACCACCTTTGACGGCGCTTTCAGTGCAGCGATGAAGCTCCGAAACCCCCGGGACCAGATCAAATATTGCCGCCTGCTGGTCGGCGCTGACCCGGGATGGGGACCTTGTTCAAAAGCTCTTGTGACAGCAGTCAAGAGCCAGAAGGAAGAGCTATGCAAACTGTTTCTGGAAAATGCGGCGTCTCCTGATTTGGATGGCGGAGCTTCTGTTATTGCTGCTATTCAATCGGAGAATATCGGGATACTAGAACTACTGCTTGGAGGAGAATATCAGAATCCCAGTAATGACAGCCTTGTAGCTGGATTTCAGGTCGCTCTTTCTGTCTCGTCATCTCAGCCCAAAAGGATGAAAATCCTGAAACTACTTCTTGACGCTGGCTTGCAAGGACCCTCATTGGATATGGCACTAATAAATGCTTCGAATCAGGGTCAGGAAGGGTTGCCCTTATGCAAGCTCTTTCTTCAATATGATGCTTCTATTGATGCTCATGGTGGTGAAGCATTGGATATTTGCACCCGTTCTGGCAATCTTGTCCTTTTGGAAATGCTTCTTCACGGGTCACGCCAACCTTCGGCAGAGACTTTGTCTAGGATCTTTCAGTCCGCTTGCAACCTGGATCGCAAAATTCGACGGCCAGCTGTGGAACAAATTCTCAACGCTGGTATGCCTATCAATCAGCAAGTTGCAGCAGCCTTGAATAGCCTTGTGCTGGAAAGAAAACTTGATATGACAACCATCCAAGTACTACTGGACTTTGGATGCTCAGTTCATTACAACTATCACAGACCTCTCATCACGGCTGCAGAGGGTTTCAATCAGGATTTGCTCAAACTCCTTCTTGCACATGCGAGTGATTTATCAGCATCATCTGCTGTCTTCGAAGCGATGATGAAGAAAGATCTTGAAATATTCTGGACAAATCCAGGCGCCTTTCCGATCCTGACTATTCTCCTTGAAAATCGGGCTGGGGGTGCTCCCGTTGGTGACGCCTTGATCAGAGCAGTAGGGGATGATCGAACAGCTGCAAGACACTTTGAATTTACGCTACTTGATTATCCCATAAACATCAACTACAGAGATGCTACAGCTCTTCAAATCGCTACAGAACGATGCGAACCCGATTTAGTCAGGGCTATGCTCCGTTTGCAGCCTTCTTCTGCGTCAGTATCGATGGCTTTCCCTTACGCATTCCAAAATCCTGTCGGCGAATCGAATGTTGTAGCTGTCATAGACGCATTCGTAGAACTTGCTGGTGAGCAATTGGAGCCTGGATTTATGCACCCAGTTCTTCCAGAGCCGCCCATTTTCCTCTGTCTTCACCACTATCCTACTAGTGTGAAGATCATCGAATCTACTTTGAAAGCTGGGTTTAATATCGATGAAATGATCTCGAACGAGAATGGAAGGTTTACTGCCTTGTATTGGGCACTTTCAGCTCGCGCTAGCCGAGTTGATGATCCGGTTTTAGAATTTCTTATTGGACAAGGTGGTAAGTCGAGCAAATTCCATACAGCATATTCCTTTCTTTTAGGCCTTGGCATAGTAGAGAGCGCTTGATGCCCTAAAACTAGCATCTAATCCCAATTGTTCTAGCCGATTTATACAACCACCCCGAGCCACTGCTTCACCTTGCCATTAAGAGTCGCCGTCATCACATCGTTCAGTGCCTACTTGAAGCAAACGCGGACGCTGATCTTCCAAATGAAGAGAACATCACGCCACTGAATTTAGCAGTACAAATGAACGACATGACTAGTATTCAGGCACTTTTGGACGCTTCTCCCCCTGCAAGTCCCAATGATGGTAGTTTGCATGATGCTGCCAGAATGGTGAACATTGATGTCATTAAACTTCTCCTCGGCAAAGGACACAATCCGAATTTCCCCTGTCTACGTTTGGAAGGTCGACCTGCTCTTTTTGAACTTTGCTTTCGAGCCGCGTCGTATCTCGAGAAGTCACAAGCCCCTGCCCAGCAAAAGCAAAAGTTGGCCAAAAAAGCAATCGAAGCCCTCATTGAAGGTGGCGCTTTAACTGGCGAGCAGCTTCCTCAAGCTGGGAACCGTTCTATCTTGATTCATGCTCTTGATAGCTCGAATCCTCATATGATGGCCAAAGCTTTCCTCGAATGCGGCCAGTTCGAACATATCAACGAAGATTTCAATCTCTTCACCGACGATGAATACACGTATTCGCCCGCAGTGTATGTAGAGAAAAGGAAGTGCAAAGGCGACAACACGCAATCCCAAAGTCTAGTCCAACTTCTCAAAGGGTTCCAAGCCAAGGACAGATACTGGAAAAACGAAGGCGCACAACCCAAAGATATGCGCAACCCACCCGAACACATTAGACTCGCAGAAAGAGCGCGCCAAGCCGAAATCGAACGCAAGAAGAGAGAAGAAGAGGAGAGGCGCAAAAGAATCGAGGAACAACAGCGTCAAATCGAAGCCACCAAACTCCGGATCAGACTTGAGCAAGAGGCCGAACAGGCCAAGCAGGATCGCCAGGAACTTATATTCCGCCAGCAACAGGCTCACGATCAACAACTCCATCAATCCAGAATGGCAAAGCAGAATGATGATCTCAGGATTGCCTCGCAACGCAATAGCCATGCTCTCGCGCACGCACAATCACTCAGCCAGATCCGCAATAATGAGAATGACATTGAACATCAGCGACAGATGCGTCTCATTCATGAGAATAAACAGTTGACTCAGAGTCAGGCGGCTCTGCAATTTGCGTATCAGAAGGGGCTGCAGGATGCGGGGATGGGTGGGGGAGTGGGGTATCCGAATCGCAGGGCGCTGGGGCAGGGAACGAGGAGTAATTTGGATCTTTATGGGATGAGTTCTGGGAGGAGGATGATTGAGGGACCTAGGATTGAGGAGGTGGATGAGCGATGATTTCGTTCTCTCGCGCTTTTCTTTGCTGTCCTGGTTTCTGTGGCTCGTTTTTGTGCGTTATGTTGATGTCTTTTATGTTTAACGGCCGTTGTTATATTTTGCATGTTGCTCGCGTTTGCTCTATTCAGTTTTATACCTTAGTACGCTCTTCGAATTCCACTGTTTTCTCTGCTTTGAATTTGCTCTCCAAGCTGTATACGGTTGATATGCCGGTTCCGTTTGCAAGGACAACGGCCATATAAATATGGTTAACATTCCAGTACTCCTCTCCTTTCATCAACTCCAAACTCAGCAGCCACACTCCTCTCCGCACACTCCCTCCCCTCCCCAAAAAGACAACCGCATCAACTCAGCAACCCAAATCCCAAAGCCACCCAACTCTAAAAACACTTCTCAATAACCCACTGCCGCCATCCAAAACACCGAATTCAACACTAAAAATGGACAGACTCGAGGGGTTAGGGGAGAGTTGAGTGGTGGGGTAGGGGGGATAGAGGGGGGTTGTTGTTGTGGGGATTAGGAGATGTGTTTGGGAGGAGGATTGGGAGGAGCTTTATGAGTGTCAAGATGAAGATGAACACTTTCGAAGAAGCCATTATTCCGAGCGGAAAATATATGGATGGTATTAGAGGAGGTGTTCGTCGTTGTGAGATGAGGATAGTAGTTATTGCTTTGCTCGGTTGAGAGGTAAAGCAGTAGGAGATATATTCAAAGTATCCTGTTCAAATCCCGTAGTTTTCCTGGGTATAATAACGAGGAAGGCATTTCCATATACCAGCGTTGATATTACAGTTCACGCTACCCGCAAACTACGAAGCATCTGATGAAGTGGCGCTAGCAGATCTTGGATTAATGTTACGCTAAGGGACGGCGACTTTGTAGCGTAGCCGGATTTCTGTGGTAGGAGGTTCGATTTAGCGAGGTGCTAGGAGGAGGTTGAGTTTATCTCCAATGTACTTATCTATATCTCGGGGACTGTAGGTAACTTGGTGAAAATCCGTACAATACTTTCTATCTTTAAGACCTGGACTTTATAACTACTCCATCACGAAATTCTCATCATGAAGTCTCTTCTACTCTATATATTCATCTAGCGCGCCTTGATCTAATAACAAAAACCGGGAAAATAAAGGGGTTTAAATAGAGGTGATTTAAGGTAGTATCTCTTTCACCGTAATGCTGCGCCGAGAATTTAAAGTTACTGTCGGTGCGTGTCAATCATCCTGAAAAGGTATCGCGGCAACAATTCTGCACCAAAAATAGGTGTAAGTGGATTATCAAGGTACTAACCCCTGATGCAAGCAGGCTTCTTTGTATCCGTGCCAGCGCTGATTAACTAGGATGCGCGCACCGATAGTGACTTTAAATTCTCGGCGCAGCATTACGGTGAAAGAGATAGAAGCTGGTAAAGGAAATGCAGGGATCGATGGAAATTGGAATTGTAATTGGGAGGGAATATTTTATAGGTGGTTGGGTTGGGTTCTTTTGCTTTATTGAGGTAGGGTGTAGATGAGCGATTTGGTAAGTAGTTTAGTGGATGTGGGAGGTTGTAAGGGGGGGTTTTGGGTATGGGAGGGGGGTTATATTGTGAAGTGTTGAGGTTGAATTGCAAAATAACATCTCACTTACTTTCAACTGACAAGGCAAGTATCTACAATCTTACCTACCCATAGTAACCCCCTCAGAATAAGGATTCCGTGATCTCCGGGTAACCCCCCGAGAATAAGGACTTGGGGAAAATTAATTTCTCGGCCTGCGACCCAGAATAAGGATCTCTCGCGAATAACGTCCCCCGAAAAAATAAATCTTCTCCGGGTAACCTAGTTGTGCAGCACAACCGGGTAGGGGACGGGTAACCTCCATTACGAGCATAGAAACATATGTTCAGGAAAAAGTGCTTGTTTGTATTGCTACTAATCTGTGCTTTCCTCAATATCATCCATCAGCATACCATAACTCTCGCCTTCATAAAGGCTTAATCCACGCACCCTAAAAGACCATCCTAAACTCCATTTCACCGTGTCCCCTTCCCTATACTGTAATGCTCGAACCCATTCCTCCACCTCCATCCTACTTATTTCCCTCTAGCAGCGGAACTTTCTCTTCAATTCCCCCATCCACAGCTCGCTCCAAATCCTGCACCGGCTTCACCAAGAGTAAATACTCAATCCGCATATCCATACAAACGACCCAGAAATGAAAGATACTGCACACGGTCCCGCAGAGAAATACAAGCAGCATAACCATCGTCAGGACATCCAATTTCACCTCTCCCTTTGCAGGGACCGGGAATATGCTATTCTTATCCCGAGGGATGACGACGATTTCCATGAGTAACAAACTCCAGATATTAACAGCGAGACAGAGACTCGAGCGTAGAGATGGCTGCATGGAGGGCCATCTCTTCATAATGCTGACTGAAGGCGTAGCGACGAAATGGTGTGCGAAACGATGCGGATAGAGGATGTGGAAACCGCGGAGGAGCAGGTAGAAGTGCGTGAATAGGTAGGCGGTGCTGATTTGTAGGAGGGCGAAGAGTTTTGAGGTTGGCGAGGTGATTGCGGGGAGGAAGTAGAGGATGGGTGTTAGGAGGATGATGTAGTTGAGGAAGATGATGTGCACGCCGAGTGTTGGGATGCGGGGGTCGTCCATATCTTCTGGGTTGTTCGGCGTGGATGATGGCGAGGGAGATGGCATCTTGGGGATGGCAGGCCTCTTGAAGAGGGAGTAGATTGGCGGCATCGCGGTTCTTTGCGTTGAGCGTAGATCGTGGTGTTGAAGTTGAGGTTGTGACGAGGACTGGATCGTGTTGTGTTGGTCAGACGAAGGGCTGTGTTGAGCGAGCGAGGGAAGTAGACTTGGAAATCCAGATGGAATTTATATAAGTGCCTCCTAGGAATATTGTGGCTGGGCGCCCAAATCAGCTGAGCGAAGGCGAAGAGTCGAGGTTGAGGTGAATGGCAACGCGGCATAATTTGGGAGGTGTTGCGAATTGGTGAATGCGTCGGCGGAAGAAGTTTGATTTCAAGGCTTCCAAAACGGGAGAGCTCTCCCGTTCGTCTTCACCCAAACTTAACCAGAAAAGGGCCTCTTGAATTCCAAAAAATGCGGCCTCATCTTCTGTCGCCGTAACAACCTATCAACCTCGCTTAAATAATCCACCCCAAAACCTTCACCTTCAAAAAAGAAGCGCGTACCAAAGAAAAAAAGCACAGCAAAAACAAAAACGGGTTTTTTATTACAACGGCGGCGGCAGCAAGCAGAAAAAAAAAAGATTTCATAGGCGGAAAAAATGACAAAAAACCTAGACCCGAAGGCCATTTGCTAGGAAAAAACCCTCCGTTTATGGGTTTGTTATTTTATAATAATTCGGGGCCTGCGAGAACGGCTACGATCCTTGATCCCAAATAAGACCTCTTGCAAGATCCTAAATGGGATCAAGGAAAGACTAACCACTGCACCACGAGCGGGCGGGTGAACGTGGTGCTGTGATTAGTGAAAGTGATGTGAAGGAATTGGTTCTATGTATGGGAGGGGAGGAAAAGTGGGGTGGGGTGAATGAAGGGCAGGTAAGGTGGTTATTGAATGGAGGGAGGTATGCCACTAGCACTTCTATCAAGAAACCCTCAAAGCAATTTGAGTGAGCTTATCCTCTGTTTCCTACTATACCAAAGCTCTATCTACACCTCTCCCTTCCATAATGACAACTAAAAAGCGCCCATCTAGTCTCTCTCCTCTCAATTACCTATAATGCATTGAAAGAATCAGCCCCTTGTCCACTAAACCCTCATTCCCAATCCCCATTTCCTATCCCTCTTCCACAGCCCGTAGCCCCTACCCTTAAGTTCTAACTCACATCCATCTTCTCGCCGGCATGAGAACCAGTCGCGTTGGTGTCAACGGTCTCTTTCTCGGACTCCTCGGTAGGTGGAGTCGACTTCACTGGCACTTCTCTCATCAGATATGCAATCATACCCCAAATAACCTGCATAGCCTCTACCCGTTCCCCCTTTAGAAATAAATCAAACCACTTGCTCCTCCACATCACCACCCTCCCCCAATCCTCCTCAGCCCCCTCTTCGCCCCCTAGAATTTCTAATAAACGATCCGGGACCCTGACTCTCACAATAGAAACATGATGATTCAGCGCAGAGACGAGGAAAATATCATCATATCCATTCCCCGGGCTGACTTTACCAATAGGTGAATAGCGTGTTCTGCGATCCCAGGTTGCTGCAGGTGGTGCCATCTTACGATAGTTATCATAGATCTGGAGGTTGCCTTTGGGGTCTTTACCGCTACGACTGCTTCGTTTGGAGGATCCGGGCGTGGGAATGGGACCGTTGATACCAAATATTCGACGGGTTTCAGTGGCTATGGTGGGTGTGCGACCGTTTTCTGGAGGTGGAAGGGAAGGTTTCTCTGGAGTTGAAGAGGATGATGGTGGTTTTGAGGTGGAAGGCTCATCACCTTTATCGGCTTCTTTCCCGATAGGACCACCAGGACCACCACCCCAGCGAGGTTTGGTCGTCCACCATTGATCCTTGCCGAATCTGTTCTCGGTTTTCCCTTCTCGAGCACGATGTTGGGCGGTGATGAGTGTAGCAACGACTTCTCTGGCCAAGTCGAGTTGAGAATCGGCTTCTGTTGCGAAGACGGTGCTGTTTCGGCAGGAGATAGCCGCTACGGGACCTTCGATGAATCCCCCGCGTGCCGAGGAGCGGTCGGTGGGTGTCCGATAGACGAACGTAGCAGAGGAGTTGAAATAAGAAGGGGGTAGCGAGGGTGTTGGTGGGGTGAAGTGAAGGCGGGGTTCACTCCGAGGTACAGAGACGTTGCAACCGAAGTCATAGGCGACGAGCTTGACGAAGGAGGCTATGAGATTTTGGCGATATTCAGGGGGTAGTTGGGAACCAGTGCCTGTGCGTTGATGGGTAGCGGGAGGTGGTGTTGATATTGCAGTAGAATCCTCCTCTTTCTTGTCTTCTGAATCAGTTGCTGGTGTCTTGCTCGAGCTATCTTCTTTGGAAGGCAACGATGTGTCATCCCAAAAAGCCGAGAAAAATTCTAAATTCTTGAAAAACTCATATGCGTTTCCTAATCGGGCGGCTGACTCTCCTGTTGGAGGTGGGATCCTACGGATGGAGCGAAATGCAGCCGTGTTGTCTATTTGAAGCTCATTCTGTCTTTCTCGATAGGTTTGAGCACCCGGTGAAAGGTTGCCATTGTTTAGCGGTTTCTTCGTGGAGTCGTTGACCTCCAGTAGCTTTTGCGCCTCAATAGCGTTCCATGCTTCGACTGGCGGCAAGTAGCTAGAGTCTGGGATGAGATCCTGAGGGGAAGCATCGGTGATCACGTGGAGGCCTAGTGCTTCAAAATGTGCGAGTCTGATATCGGCTGGTCGATGAATGGATTGGAGTAGGGCGACCAATGGTTGTCCTGCGGCATCAGATGCAGGTTTCCTGTCACACTGGGGAGTACATTGAGGGAATCTAACGGGTGTTTGTGGTGGGAGCTTCCGTGACGTCGTTGGTGTCTCTGATACTGGTACTGGATGCATGTGAGCACTGTAGCCAACAAGTGAGGAGGATGGGAGCGTGAGACTCCATGAAATAAGGGAGGCAGTATCTGAAACAGGGAAAGTGCAAGTGCGAAAGAAATATACTATGGGAGTCTGGGATTCAACACCGTCCGGATGCCCATCCAAGGCATGACTTCAGATGACTGTCGGCCATTGTCATGCCTTGCCGTTCCATCGGTGGCGGTCAGGTTTTACGAGCCATCACCACCAATTTCTTGGGAGTGAACTCGAACCATGCTGCCAAATACACTTGAACTCAAAGTGAGGATATAATTTGTGCGTGTACACAGCATGACTCCTGAACACGGTGCTGACGCCATCCCGTCGGCAGTCGTTCCCGGAGGATTGTCTGAATTCAATGTGGTGCGGAGGAAAAAGAAAGCGCCTCACGCGTCGACGGAGTTGGGGAGAACCGCGGAACGTATGGAGCATCAAAAACGTGATGCTCATGCTAAGGAGATGTCTGATGTGATAATCCGGGGAGCACCTACTGCTAAAGTTGGGAATGGAAAACATGTCTATTAGAGCGGGCCTCCCACCTTTGGAAGCGTGAGGTACTGATACTGGTAACTGGTACTGTAGCGTCTGAGTCGACGTTGGAAGAGAGAAGCCAAACGTCGCCTATTGAGGCATGTCTATGCTGCGAAGGTGGTCTTTGCCCGCACTGCACAGGCGTCCCAATACTCGAGTAGTAGCGCGGGTTTTGGATAGTCTCTTGCGCAGGACTGGCGGGTGCTGATTATGCTGAGTATATGGGAGTGACAACGAATTGACGGTGTTGTTCACTCGTGATGTTGGTAATGTAGTGGGTGGGCGTGGCGGTGGAGACCTTGCATGAGGCCTTCAACTCCAAGCAAATCAAATGCAGCCCATTGCTGCAGGTCCGGGGAAGGAGATCCGTCAAGATCCCCACCACCAAAAACATCGCATTCACCAACAAATCGAGCATGCGCCAACTCTTCCCATCACACCCTTCATTTCAAAGTTGTTATGATGGCGGCACTATACTCCGCGCTCATGCTTTTATTGTCGTTTTTTTGCTTTGTCACCTTCCCAGCTAAGTGGCTTGCGGACAGTGCTCTTACTCCGTGTTGCTACTACCTCTACTGTCACGAACGGCTATGAATTCAGCGCAATCGACGCGACGACCTCAAGTTGAAGAGAGACTTATATATGTTTTGTACCGGATAAGCATTTCACTTCATAGCCCTGTCTTTTATCATACACACTCACTTCTAAATCGGTTGGGTTCGAATCGGCATCGGCATCTACTTCTGGCGTGAAGGGCACTCGTTCAACAGATGGATGGCTCTGGATGGAGTAACTACGCAACTACCGGTCATTTTTCTCTACCCAAGTAGGAAGCGCATTGTGGTCAACTCGTCGTTTGTTCGAAAGCAGGCCTATCGACGGGGGTAGGCCCTGATGCGATGGCTCAAAGAAGAAAATCGGGAGAAAATCACGTCGGAGAAATCGAGCACACCCGCATTTATGCAATGTGAAGGCATCGGGTTGGCAATCTTCATGCTGAGTCTGTTCGACTATTCTGGAAGAAGATGAAGCGAGCGACGAACAAGATATCGATGCAACCGTTGCCGTATTTGCCGCTGTCTCACACCTTCCGGCAAGTTTGGAGGCACGGATTGATACTCGTAGTTAACTCAGGCTGATGTTGTTCCCAAAAGCTTTGAAGAAAAATAAGGTATTAAGCAGTGTGGGGCAGTATGGATAGCTGCGGCGTTTTGGGTTGATGGCTTCCGGATTCTTGGAGTTTAAAGAGTTTATGGTTTGTCGATCAGGGAAGAGGATGGCCGGTCCCGGTATAAGGCCGTGTCCTTCGGCAACCTTTCTCCGCAAACTTTTGCCGTTGATACTGAACTGGTTTAGAGCCTCATCTTTCGAATAGACGGAGTAGAACGCGGTAAGATAGGTAAGTGGAAATACCATAGAATGATCGAAAACAAACACCAACTATTTTTCCCTGTAGACGAGGCACTAACGCAGCCAGGTGGACGAACTTGGGACGACGGCTATATCGCTATATCTCCCCAATCTGGATAAAGTCGCTGGCTGGAGAATCAGAAACAGAGAGAGACGCAGACCTTAAAAGTTGAAACGAAACAAAACGTCTTTCCTTCGCGCTCGCTTACGGGGATCGTTAAAAGCCGGCCGGGGCCAGGTACAAGTTTGTACTTTGAGCACCCGCGAAGTTTGTGTTGATCAGAAGTATCAGCGGGTTCCAAGGTCGCTCAGGGCGTCTACGTTGACGCTGACATAGGGGTTGGCCCTAGCTGAGCTCAAGACGATCTGCCTTTATTGATGTTTACCCGATTTTTCGATGACTTTGATTGGCTTCCACCAGCGTCGACCAGCGTCGACTTGGAAATGGACGGTGGAGGTGTTTCCGAGGTCAGGCTGGCACTGGGAGAGGCGTTGAAGAGTAAGACCACAAGTAGCAACCCGTTTCACGGTTTCGCGCAGCCACGCCTTTGTGTCTGAGTGGAATCGAATGGATATGTTGTGGCGGGAGGTAGACTACACCTCGACTACACCACGAAATAGATTGCAGTTACAACGCTGCAGGATAGTGTTGATGAGAGAAGTACCACCTCAGATCTCGAGTTTAGGTCGGCGCTTGGCTGGTACTCCGTACCTTGCAGCGGCGCTAGTGTCACACGTGACGTCGCGTAACTTTGATCGCGCCTGCCATCTCAACGTCGAGATGGGAATCCAACTCTGCCATCTCGTCCCTTGTCTGGTCATTAACGGCTCTCCTCCGAGCGAGATGCACAGCACAACCAGCCAGCAGCGTGGCCAAGGACAGTTTATTGAGTCGAGCGAGTCGCGCAATAGAAGTTCGTGCGCTGCCTCAACCACGTCTCAGATTAGGAAGGAGCCGGGGTGTCTCAAACATCGACAACCCCTCCTCACCCTCGTCACCCCTCCTCACCACCACCCCCCTTACCAACACCTCCCAAATCCAACGTTCGCTCCACTCCCACTACCGTTGCTTCCCCAAGCATGGTTCTTGGCGGTGTTCTGGATCCCACAATGTGACCCGCATCCGACTCTCGCCAGCACTGGCGTGTTTGAGATGTAGAAGATCGTGGCCGCCCAGCATTGCAAGCCGAGTGGACTCACTCACGCTGTCTAGTCCTCCTTTCTTTCTACATCGCGGTCCGTTCTGACCTTTTGCAAACATTCTCATCGTATAGACGATGCCACCAGCGACGACGAGGGCCTCTAGGACCACGAAGACCGAGTGATCGATGGCTTGATGCCAAATCCCAGTATATCGCCTTGACGGTTGAGCTTCCCTTCTTTCCACACCAGCGACGAGATTCGCATTTTACACCTTCATTATGACGACTGTTTTGCCCCTGCCGGCAGGTTTTTTTGCGACTTCAATCAGTGGATTTAAGAACCAATGTACGGCCATCCCAAAGACGGCCGCGGATGGAGTTTCTTCGAGTGCAGCGACATCGACGGCGGCGGCTGCTGCAGCGCAAAGCACAACGGCAGCGGCAGCGGCAGCGACCACAGCACAAACAACAAGCTCAGCGGTCCAAGTTCAATCCTCGGCAGTCGTAGTAGTAGTCTCGAGCAGTTCTGCACCACCGCCTCCCCCGCCTCCCGCTAGCACGAGTATCCTTTCAACGTCTCTCGCGTCTCTCGCAGCAGCATCGTCACAAGTCGTGAGCATTGCTCCTCTCGTCGCTAGCGCGCCTCCCGCTAGCACGAGTGTCCTTTCAACATCTCTCGCGTCTCTCGAAGCATCGTCACAAGCCGCGAGCGTTCCTCCTCCCGCCGCAACCTCAGCTGCGGCTGCTGCCGCCGTGGTACCCGTACCCCAAGCACAAACGACGTCGAGCACGAGTACGAGTCCTTTAACCACATCTAGTCCCGCGGTCACTGCAGGTGCGGCTGCGGTCGCACCTGCAAATGCCGCAAGTCCAGCATCTAAAGGTACGACCCCGACGAACTCCTCTATCACTCCCTTAGCAATTGCACAAAGCGAGGTCACTGGGGCAGCATCAGCAAAAGCTACTACATCCGCTACTATTTTCTCGAGTAGCGCGATATCTAAACTCTCAAACACTGCAACGACTTCGGCCGCTTCAAGCGCTTCAAGGGCTTCAACACCCACAGACGCTGCGGTTTCATCAACCCCCAAACTAACAGCTGGGCCAGTTGTGGGTGGAGTGTTGGGCTCCA
Organism: Hymenotorrendiella dingleyae; assembly: GCA_003988905.1. Lineage (NCBI taxonomy): Eukaryota > Fungi > Ascomycota > Leotiomycetes > Helotiales > Helotiaceae > Hymenotorrendiella > Hymenotorrendiella dingleyae. Next base: position 35,323 of record QYAP01000025.1, read on the forward strand.
TGGCTCTAATTGGAATCCTCGCCGTCCTCTTATTCTTCCTAAATAAGCGAAGAAAGGCTAGGCGAGAATCCCTTCTTACCCCTTTAACTACTGGAAGCGGCAGCCGAGACGAATTCTATCGAGACGAAAAAGGAGGATCACGTCCTGCTTCGCAGTTCGATGCCAGATTCGAGCAAAAATGGAATTCGCAGACGGGATCAAGAAGTGATCGCTTACGAGCAACCGCCGCAGGTGTTGCGGCAACGGTCGTTGGATTTGGCGCTTCGTTGAAGTCGAAGATAACGGGATCTAGAAGCGATACTCCTAGCGTAAATTTGAATAGGGGCAATTCTCAGTTTCTGGACGGACCGATTCCTCAGCACAGCAGAAATAATTCCGTACTATCAGCATCGTCCGGGAAACTCACCGCCAAGGAACGCATAGTTGAATGGTACGGTCGATTTAAGGAAGAAATGAGTTGGAGGATACGCATGAGGAGAAATAGTGAACCAGCGGATCCTTTTGCAGTTGCTCGCGGTTTGAACGAAAAGCAAGCCCAGATTAACAACCCCCCACCTGACTTTTCACAACTTTTGGGCATGGACGATCGCGAGCTCCAACTGCAAGCAGAAAACCGCCGGGGTGAATTCAGCAAGACACAATCCAATGCTTCCCTACCACCCCTTGGAAGTTTTGGGCTTACGGGGATGGGCTTCAGTCCAATTTCGGATCCATTTGCTGATCCTCAAAATAAGTCTCCTATCGACTACCGCGCGAATCCTTTCGCAGATCCCATCTCCCAACCCCAGCCTTCGGTGGCGAAGCAAAACACGTACATCGCCGATATAAAACGATCTCGTGGACAGTCTATAGATGCTACTAAGAACGGAGGTGCCTATCGACCTCCTTCTACCGCCGGTAATTTTACTTCTCGTGCACCCTCGACCATTGCACCTAGTCGCGACAGCTACCGCGACACAGTCTTTTCCACATTCTCGTCCAATGTACGAAAGGGCAAAGGCCGCTCTGATCCTTTTGATCTCGAACGTCCCGAACTTTGGTTGCGAACGAACAGCATGATGCCATCAGATCCCTATCCCGGTCCACTCGCAGTAAATCGCCAAGAAAATTCGCCACAGCCTCGCGTTGTTTCTCCAGTTGCACCACGAATCGCCTCTAGCGCTACATCCGCAAGCAAATACAGCAGCGGTATCTCGAGTCTTGGAGGCGATTGGGCCGAGCCTGGACCGGATGTTGGACCTGGAAGTACCGCTTCTAGTGTGAAGAGTAATTTCTACAGTCCTGGCGTTGGAAAGGCGATGTGAGAAACCGTGTCAAGCTGTTTTTGAGTAAGCACACTGAGCTGGTTACCATGTTCAACTAGGGGCAATTCGAGAGAGGCATAGACGAAGAGGATTAATTACACTTAGCCTTCGACTCGAGAGTTGGACATGGGGAGCGTGGAAAGAGTGGAAGAGAATGCAAGGCGCATAATGAGTTTGCAGTCTTGAGAATATATACCCCTACGACATACTGTATGAATACAACACACGAAAAGGGATGGGAGTAATATGGCGTTTTTTGGTTATAACCTTTATTTTTTATTTTTCTTCTTCGGATATCCCACCTGTCTGCATGGATGGACGAAGCGACACTCTTTTAGGGTCTCTTTTTTTGCATAGCGTTTTTAGGGGGGGTGAAATAGGGATGGATGGATGGGTCAGAGGTGCTCTCCCTACATGAGAGCAGGAGATGGGATGGGATGATGATGTTATGAGAGGAGGGGAGGAGGGAAGGGGAGAAGAAGAGAGGACGTCGAGAGATTTCTGTCTGGAGTTGTGGAGTGGGCAGACATGAGTGAGTGAGATAGATGTACGAAGAGTATGAAAAAGATATAGTGACTATATATATTCCAATTTATATTCCAACTATTTGTGCTGTATCATATTTCTTCAAGAGCTCGGAGCTGACGTATCGCACACCCACTTCTTTGTTGTCAACTGATGTTGAGTTGAAGTAGACTTTGATCGGTCGCGAATAAGGGTTAATCGTCGGAGTTGGGGCCTCCGCCTCCCTGCGTGTTCACTTGGAGTCGAGGAAAGCAAAAGTAGTCCGTAAGCGTAAGTAGTCTCGCCTAACTATGAAATGGAATTTTGAGATTTGGTGTGCACCGATTTCTATTAGCTCGCTAAGGAAACTACTTACGCTTGCCGACTACTTTTGCTTTCCCCGACCCCAAACGAACGCGAAGGGGGTTGAGGCCCCAACTCCGACGATTAGGGGTCGTCCCCGGGTAGCCGGACTTGGGGAAAATTAATTTATCGGCCTTCTCCGGGTAAGCGACCCCGAATAAGGATCGCAGGGTAACCTCCCACGAATAACCTCTCCCTCTCCGGGTAACCTAGTTATGCAGCATAACCGGGCATCTCCGAGAATAGACCTTTGCGAAATTTTTTAAATTTTTTATTTCTTCGGGTACCGGTAAGTGAATGAGAATTTCTAAGTACTACAGTATCTAACCCCGCATTAGGTCCTCTCCCCTCCCCTCCTCATACCAAACAAAAATCATAGCGAGAAGAAAGGAATCCGATAAGGGCGAGGTCTATGCGTTGTGATAGGTAATCTCGTAAACGCATTCTCGCCTAGCATGAGGGCGAAAAAAGCTACGAGTTGAAATGAAGTGTTCTCAGTCCCTTGGTATTCCTATATATTTCTTTCTTTTTCCATCTATATTCTATGTCTTCCCTCCTTCCCTCCTTCCACCCACCATCCCAATCCCAATCCCGCGTTGTTTCTAGAATTCTATCCCATAACCCACCAACACACCAACACACCAACACACCAACACACCAAACCCAAACCCATCACGCCCGCTCAGCAAACTCCATCACTCCCCCCATCTATCACCCTCTAATCCTCATGCGCTCGCTTTTTACCTGCCCAAGCCAAAAGAAATATTTAGCTATGCTCTCATCTATATCGCAAAAGCAAGGATGTGGGGTAAAAAACACACAAAAAAGGGGGTCTTCGCATTTCAATTAAGCTAAGTAAAGTAGGGTAATCTAACTCTTGATCAAGAGACTCTTGCCAGTCATCTCTTCGGGCTGTTGGAGTCCCATAGCCTCAAGGATCGTAGGCGCGACGTCACCAAGAACACCATCAGTTTGCTTGAGAGACCATCCCTTGGGGGCGTTGGCCATGACGAAAGGAACTTTGTTGGTGGTGTGGGAAGTCTTGGGTTTGCCGTCTGCGAATTTCATTTCTTCGGCGTTTCTAAGGATAAAGTGGTTAGTATGATACCAATTCAAACAGGTGGTAGGAAGAAGTGACGAACCCGTGATCGGAAGTGATGAAGAGCAAGTAGCCTTCCTTCTTGCAAGTTTCGTAGATCTCACCAATACCCTTGTCGGTTGCGGCAACACCAACGATGGCTGCCTCATAGACGCCAGTGTGGCCAACCATGTCAGGAGGAGCAAAGTTGTTCATGACAAACTCGAATTTTTGTTCCGCGATACGCTTGGATACCTGCTTTGCAACACCAGCAGCGCTCATTTCTGGCGCCAAGTCGTATGTAGCAACACTCTTGTTTGATGGAACAAGATCTTGGGACTCGTCTCTTGTCTCCATAGGGAAAGCCTTCTCAACACCACCATTGAAGAAGAAGGTAACGTGAGCGTATTTCTCGGTCTCAGCAATATGGACCTGGTTAACATTCTGCGTACCGAGGGTCTCGGCAAGAACATTATCCATAACTTGAGGCTTGAATGCAACCTTGAATGGGTAGTCAAGTTTGTATTGTGTCATGGTAGTGAGGGTAATGTTTTTAGGGTAAGGGAAATCCTCCAATGGAGAGCGGTCAGCATCACCAAGTAATTGAGTGATTTCTCGAACACGATCAGATCGGTAGTTGAAGAAGAATACTTGGTCACCATCTGGAGAATATTAGTATGGTTTCCAAGAAGTTACAGTCCAGTCCGGACTTACCTTGGATACGGGCCTCCTTTCCACCGAGAATGATGGGCTTCAAGAACTCATCATTCTCACCTTTCTCGTATCTCTCCTTAATAGTCTTAACTGGGTCGGAACTTTCTTCGCCCTCACCAATGCACAAGGCATTAAGTCCGATTTGAACACGGTCCCAACGCTTGTCACGGTCCATAGCATAGTATCTACCAACGACAGATGCGATTTCACCAATGCCAATCTCCTTAATCTGGTCCAAAAGAGCCTGCATATACCCGGCACCAGATTTTGGGTCTGTATCACGTCCATCACCGAAGAAGTGGATGTAGACATGGGCAATGCCGACTTCCTTAGCGAGTTTAAGGAGAGCGTAGAGGTGATCTTGCTTTGCGTGCTAAATATAATTGTTAGCTTGGCTTTGCTCTTGGCAAAGAATCCCAACTTACAACACCACCATCAGAGATCAATCCAGCTAAATGAAGGCGACCGGTCCCGGATTTTGCGTCGTTGAATGACTTCATGATGACCTCGTTCTTGTTGAGTTCGTTCTTCTTGATGGTTTGATCAATTCGAACAACATCTTGCCAGACAACTCGCCCAGCACCAATGTTCAAATGTCCGACTTCCGAGTTTCCCATCAATCCTTCTGGCAGTCCAACAGCAAGTGAGGAAGCCTCCAGCTCGGTATATCCATCTGCGTCCTTTGCGAAAGCATCCATCACCGGGGTCTCGGCGGCTGCAATTGCGTCGCCATTTTTGGGAGAGGACTCAACGGGAATTCCCCATCCGTCAATAACAACTACGCCAGAGCATAACTATTAGCCATGACGCTTCCAGATATAGGAGGACGTAGAAAAGTGCAAGAATGTAGTCGGGTTTCGCTTTGATATTCAATGGGTAAGCCACCCTCGGGGAATCCATTGCGGACGAAGCCAGAGCCAGAAAAGCGATTGGTGATGCTGTCCAAAGACTTGGAATTGGTAGAAAATGGAAATTGGTTGGTTATGTATTCGGTAGGAAGGAAACAAGTTAAGGATACGTGGAACATACTCAACGCGGCTTTTTGCTCGACAGGCATGGTCGCAATCCTGTAACTGAATATTAGGCTGTGTCAGCGGCTCTTCCGCATTAAAGTGGGATATTGCAATATCAAATTCCAAGAACTACTCACGGAAAAAGGGAATGAGGCTCCGTTTATGAATTGGATAGGTGATCGGAATTGAGGGAAGAATTTTAGATCAGATGCTTGTGAGAGGAGAAAAACAGGAGTCGTCTGGTGATTTTTTATGTAGGTGGGATGTAACTGCTTTTTTACCCCTCCAAAATCAGCAATCGCGGCGATAAGCAAAGGGGAGCTACGGGCCACCCCTGTCCTACACGAATCATCCCCGGCTGCCGTTACTCACGACAATCTTACAAGATAATATTATGCTCAACAAGTACTAAGTACATGCTCGTGTACCATGAGATGACGTGGATGTATAACATTCACTCATCGGATTTCTATTGGCTCCTTTCATCTTGGCGGAATAAACCCAGTCACCACTCGCCATAACCTGCATCCCTCCAATTCCTTCATCCCATCTCGAGGAGCTAAGAAAGGTGATCCCGTTCAACCCAGCACCGAACGCCTTCTCAACACTCCAAACCGCGACACCCAGGCATCATCAAAACCACTCGCGATGACTTCCCCCTCCCAAAACACCCCCCAACCAACCACCACCGCCCCCCTCGAAATCGACACCCTTCCCGTCCTATTCGCACTCCTCTCGCGCCTCCAACCTCCCCCCAGCTCCTCCACAGGCTCCGCAGGCTCACCACCGGCCGCCTCGCCATCTCAAATCGCCTCTGGCACCACGGCCATCACACCCAAAGACATACCCGTCGCGACGGACGGCATAAAGCACAAGCTGCAGAAAGCGCGGGTGCAAGTTAAGGAGCTCCCAGACATGGACAGGACGATTGCCGAACAAGAAGAGGAGATTAGGGACTGGGAGGAAAGAATTGCGAGACAGAAAGAGGTCTTGCGGAGTTTGAGGGATGTGGGAGAGGCGGCGAAGATGGAGAGGGATAGGAAGGCTAGGGGAGAGGGCGATTTGATGGAGACTTGAAGGAGGGGTTGGAGCTTATATCAGATTTAAGGACTCGACGGCATGTCACTGAGATATCGTCGTATTACGGCCGAGCTATGGATGCCTATAGTCAAGCTATGGAGGCTCACTAAGTCGCAGATATGGCTTTTCAATATGCTCGCGGAAGCAAAGCACGCCCAGAAGCAAGAACCACACGAATGAAGGTGGATGGCTGTTCTGCAAAGCGAGGCCTACACGAACTCTACACTGGGGAGACCAGGATATGGGAATTTGATGGATTTAGTTGATTTCTGCTACCTCGCCATAGCCAAGAAATAAAAGACAACGGATCAAAACCTGGACGCTTAATTTACACAGCCATAAGGCCTATTACGTCCACCACCCACGATTGGGAGAAGAAGTTTCCAGCTTCAAAATGGCCGTAAAACAAATATGAACAGAGAATTTTGAGACCACCGATGCTTGCACCACAACCTCAAGTTCACTGGGCTGGAATTTTGATCTTCTTGAGTATATCCTCGAGACCAACACCAGGACCCCCAGGAACAACAACCGTCCATATTTCTTCATCGAGTATGCTTTCTTCAGGAAGAATGCTCCAATTTGGACTGTGTACTGCTTTGAGCCACTTGAAATCGTCGACCTGATCCCATTGGTTCGCATACTCCACCGAGGAGTTTTTCTGTATATATTTAGTACAAGTCATTCATATATCGAGTAATTCAACTTACATGGCACTCCGGAATAGGCGAGAAACGAACATTGCTGCAATCCTCAATGATGGGGCGACTTGCACAATGCAAATAAATATCCACGTTCTTGCAATCGTGCATTCTGACCTGTCTAGATGCAACGACAATGATGCTATCCTCAATGCCTGTGATATGAGCAGCTCCAGCCACATTTCCAGCGATGATCAATGACTGCTTGATATTTTTTAATGCAAGACCCGCAAATGGAGCACCGTTGGATGTTGGAACAGACATATCCACAATGCATCTTTTCAAGGCTGTCAAAGACCCGGAAGCAGTAGCACGCGAAGCCGACGAGGGAAGAATGATGTGAAGTCCAGTATGGCCAGAAATATTGACATTCGTAGCTTGTGAGAAGCTTGGTTTTCGGATTGAGGGACCAGTAGGTTGACCTAACTCATGGTTGTAATTCTTCGGAAAAGATGGGAGATCCCCAACTGTATCCCTGGGTTCAGATGGAGGAGTAGCGAGGTTTGCGGGTGTGTTTGCAGTGGAAGACTCATTGGAAGAGATGATACCAGGTCTGAAGCGACTCTGTTGAGCAGCAATCGAGGCTGCATCGCCAATGGAAACTGCAGGTGTATTCTTCTGTGAAGTCTTGAAGGCAAATCTGGGCCTGGGCTCAAACTTCGCTCGTGTTTCTTGGAGTTTCTCGGTGAGACCTTTGATAGCCTTATTCATATTAGACTGGGCACATAGCTTGAATATTGGTTTTGACAAACCTGTGCGTAAATTCGCTGATCATAGGGAGGTATGGATCCTGTTAGATCTGCAACATCATTCGAGAGTCTTGCTATGCCAGCTGATAGATGGTCTACAGCGTCCTTTCTCTCTCCGCCGACCAATGAATATGACTCGAGCTGTACGATTTGTTCTTGGATTTCTACGAATATGAGCATGAGCGAAGAAGATTGCGGATAATACTCACCAATGCAGTTCTCCTGGAAATACTTGTAAAAGCGACTCTTCATGTCTGATGCTGGTCCCGTACGGTCAAATTCGGCTGGTACGGCGGTGTCCATCATGGTGAAGGTGGGCCGGTTATTTCGAGCCGCAGGAATGGAGGAACACAAACTATGGGATGCAGAGGCTGCACAGGTAGGCGATGATTTGATGTTGCACTCAAGTATTACGAACGATACGATGTTCGAAGTTGGGGCAGTTTGAGACTTAGGAAAGAGGGGAGCTTCAAGGTAGTCCTTAATGTTGATGGAGGGGTTGTTCAAATCAGCCCACCTTGCTGTAGTCCGTGAGGAGGTCTGTTGCCAATTGTCTTTGGGCAGCTTCAATTGTGCAACGGAATGTTAGTGAATAATTTCAAGACTTTTTGGAGCAAGAAGCTATCATACTCGAGTAGTCGTCAACGATTCATCTGAGGGGTGGCAAACCTTTGGACGACCCCGCTCCCCGCACTAACAACCTTCGGACCATTCACGTGCGCAACCGATATAGTGTTCAAGGTTTTGCGTTCGAGTATCGCGTCAAAACCCCATGTGACTATGTGAATTTCTAATCATTTAATAGAACTATATGGGAAAGCAAATATTGCAAGTCAGGTACAGGTACAGCATTTGGTCTAGACACCTCCCCTCCCCCTTGTAACCTTCATTGTGCCAGGCCGTCAAAGAGAATTGAGGTCGGAATGAGATAGTTCTCCCTTTGTAGGGGCCTCTCCCATTGGGCTCTCCTATTTTGATTCTTATTGTGCCAAAATATGAGAGAAATATGGTCAAACATTGGGAAATTGGACGGCCCTCTAAACCCATTAATCCTGTATTGATTTTGCTAATTCGTTAGCATTCCAGTACCGTACAGTAGGTAAGCAATTCAAGGAGCCACCACTAGGTTGTAAGACTGAACTGTGATTTTGCATTTGGAAAAATATGGAATAACGAAGGCATTTCGTGTAGTGAAGCCTAAGTTCAGATGACCCTGACAAATGAGAGCCACAGAACACCTGCCCCAATTCTATGGTCCTGCAAGAATAACGCCCTTCTCAAATCCCCTTCGGCTTTCTGAGTTTGGTGATAGATGCTCCTATCACGAGTCACCGTGGATATAGTATGATGATTGAATCATTTAGGCCCGAAACCGTGTGGTATTGTTTTGTACAGTACAAGGAAAATAGAAGTTTAGGTAGAGTGCGTAGACTTCGCTGGGACATCAATGCCATAGTTCTCCTTTATTCGCTGTTGTCTTCGCTCGTCGTATCCCGGTGCGTAAATACCTAACCAAAAAAATTAGTAGGTTGAAATAGAATGGGAGTTTGCTCCTTGCCTCTTCCCTCTCCTATCTGAGAAATTGTCTCATCAATTGGAATTCGTCGGTTCTTGCGTAAGTACTCTTTGTGCTCAAACTCGTCATGCTCCTTGTCCCTTCTGTAACCATGCAATCGTCCACCGGTATATTCGAATGCGCTCATGATGACGGCAGTTGCCGCACCGTATCCAAGCATGGCTGGAATGGAGCGAACTATTCTTATTAGCATGGCTAACTCGAAGATTCCAGAGAATTGGCATACCTCGCAACCCCATCAGAGAGCCACTTGCAAAGCCACCAATGGCATGGTTGTAGCTGTCGTCCTTCTCTCGCAGATTGGCCGCGGCTTCTCTAAAGAATACAAACGCACCACCGACACCAGCTGTTGCCAGTTAGCTTTGATCGCCACCTCGAATTGATAAAAGCCTACTGAATAACGCCATGGTGCCTGCGCCTCTCGTAAAAACCCCCATAGCGCCATAATTCTGCTTCGCCAATGTATTCTGGGTAGCGGCAACCACAAAGCCGGCAGCACCGGTGATAGCAGCTGCTTGGGCAGCATTCTTCAGCGAATCCTTGGGGTGGTATTGGTGATCATCATGGGCAGCCATTTTGACCAGCGAGTTAAAGACGTCTCGAATCGCAAGCAGTGGTGGGTTGGTCTTCACAGTACTGTGATAGCAAAGATAGGTGAAGTTGCTGTGTCGTTCGGAGCTCCCAATGGCCGATCGGCAGGCGGGCCGAGTTTGCAACCTAGCCCGAAATCACCCCCTAACCGCTTCGGGTCACAAGTACCAAGTACACCACCAGGCGTTCCTTGAACAGTAGTGGCGAAGACATGACAAGGCTGCGTATGCAAGTGTAGTTGTACAAAATTTAGTTCACATGAAATTTGATATTCTCTCCTTTCCACCTGAACATCCTTCTTTGCAAGTCTTACCGGCTTTCTTGCTAGTTTTTATAGCTGTTGACAACGTTAACCATTCAGAGTCGTTACACTAGTTTGAAGGAGCCCCAAGCTCCCTCACCCTCAACGTTCATAGGGAACCAACCAGCAATTCTTCCTACCTGTATGCACCTCCGGTTCCCTACGCAGAGTCGCCGAGTCACCGAGTCAACCTACCGATCATATCTACGTGGCAAGGCGGCTTGTCGAATTTAGTTGGTAGTTGCGGAAGTAACGGAGGTTGTAGTAAAGGCGCCCTCGGGAAGTTGCGCGAAGTTGCGCGTGTTGCGATCATGGAGTCTCCTCCTTTCCGACCAGGTTTGTCCTCCGCCTTCTGTTGCGCTGGCTCTAGTACGCACGCCATTTTATTTCTGAAGCTAATGGTTCCTTGCGGTAGGAAAAACAACCCCAAGACTGATCAACGACCTGTTGGACTATGATTCCAGATATCGAGAACGAAATGGTGGAAACTTGCTGGCAGATGCCCCTCCACGGTATAGAGGAGAACCTCTATTCATTAAAGGAGATAATGATTGCCGGCACAGTCTGCAGAAGACATTACCACGAGCGAAATCACAACCCCCGAATGGCAGCGTACCAGACCCGTCGACTAAGTATGTCATTTCAACATACTGCGGCGAATGCCAGTATTACTTTGACATCACAGTCGATTACACAAGATGGGATGTTGGACAAAAGCCCTGCCATATGGAAGAACAGGCAAATCCGCTGCATCATTTCCTGCTTGTTGAGTCGGTTTATGGCAAAACCCAACCTGAACGTCTCCCACGCAACAAATACTACCCTATCATCGAATGCCACGAATTTGCCTGTTCTAGTAGGGGGTGCCCCTTGCATTTGACTATTGCAATCTCAATACCAAGGCTCAATATAAATCTTCTAGCGCCCATACTAGACAGTCTTCAGGTGCGGCAGCGAGGAGAGATGGAAATTCGAACGGAACCCGGGAGATTTGAAGGGCTATCGCCAGTTACCTCATTCAGTGCATTGGGCTTTTTGATGCAGTATATCACTGATGCTATGGGTGCTGGCGCGAAGAATGTGGAACCCAAACAAATTGCAAAGAGGAACAAAAAGTTTGCACTAGCCTTTAGCACGCAGTGCGATCCGCTCTTCGAGTATTTGGGCTTCACAAGCATCCGAGAAGAAGGCCGCAATAACGAGGTAGGCAATCTAGAGTTATTTGTTGTTTGCAAAACGGGCCAAATGAGCGTAGCGGCGTGGTACCCATCGTGCCTGCCTCTTCTGATCTGAACCCTCGTCAAATATGCTGCCTGCTCCGTCCCGAAACTCTCCCATCCCTGCAAATATTCACCTGCCCTCATTCGTTTGGAGTAACGTACCGTATCTAGGTTGCTGACATGCTTCAAGGAAGAAACAACCCATTTCTGGCGACCCCCGGCAGTCAATGAAGGGAATTCTGCTTTTTATGAGGACGTGTTGACCGAGTTGAGCAAACAGCTTGACAAGCGGCCAGCGGGCGAGAAACCCCCCGGTGCAAGGCCATACAAAAGTTACGACCCTACACCAGCTCTTAAGGACATTGAAGCCCTTCTCGGCTACGCAGATTACCCAAGACGAAATCGAACCGTGTACCTCGATCCAGACAACGAACACCCGCACTACCGCAGCTTAGGAGTAATTTACGACTTTAGCGATGACTACTTGAGCTGGGCGTATGACAAACAATGCGAATGCGACCCAGTCAGCGTACCCTATTATTTGGATTGTCTAGAGTCAATCGCCAAAGGACGACAAAGTTCCGATCTCCAAACGAAAGTTGTGATAGCTACTTCGGCTGGTGAATATGGTCAAAAAGCAATTGACGATGCTTACAAGTTTTTCTCCCTAGACCCAGACACCAAAGAAGCAGACGATCACATCATAGGTCTTTACAAATCCAGAATAGAATCGGCGCCACGTCAAAAGGACGAGGCGAAAAACTGTTTACTAGCTATTGCAAAAGCGAGAAACTCGGCGGCTATCAGAGCCGTGGCAAATAATAGAGCAATGACTCTTGATGAAGCACTCGAGTTTCTCGGTGTATCTAACGATGTTGATTCGGACAGTCTTGAGGCAGTAGCTGTCTCTCTGGTATGTCCACATCAATTCATTTTGCTCACATGCCTCCCTTCTGCGCTTCCCCTGTTCTCTTTAATTTCCCACTTTCACTTCAAAGCGAGACACTAACTGGCCATAGATCTCAGATAATGGCGATAGGTCCAAGGTAGCTAGAGCATTAAGGGTCGTAGCAAATTCACGCAATGATGCCGTCCTTCAGCAAACGGCGGCAAACATGGAATCGGGAAATTCTAGCCTCGATATTAATCTTGCTTACGATCGGCTACAGATTCAGCCAGACAATCGCTCTGCTCCTGACGAAACTGTTCTCAATTTCTACCAGACTCTAATGGCCGATGCGAGCCCTGCAACTAAGGAGAACCTTACAGAAGCCCTTCAGGCCATTGCTGTCGATCGACATAGCAACTATCTGTTAACAAAGCTCGACGATCCGAACGCTGTCGTTCTTGCTGCGTCAAGTACATCAGATCAACCTATTGGTTTAGGTAATATTGGCAATACTTGCTATCTCAACAGTCTGCTTCAATACTATTACACCGTAAAGCCTATTCGAAATGTGGTCATGGATTTCCAGAACCACCGCATGGCATTAACCGATGAGAACATTAAGAAGAAGCGGGTCGGAGGAAGAATCGTTGCAAAACCTGAAATCATCAAGGCGCAGAAGTGTAAGTTTTCAAATCAACGGTATCAAAATGGCATTAATGAGTCTTTAGTTGTTGAAGAACTGCATGATCTCTTTGAAAATCTCAAGACGGCATCGACGCGCTCAGTAAAGCCAACACAAGAACTTGCCGAGTTGACAATATTTAGTTCATCGGCGGCAGCAAATTTCCGGAGAGCTTCCATCAGTAGTCCTAGTGGCCCGCCCAATCTAGCCTCAATCCTTGACAGCCCTGTATATGGGCCCCAGCTTCCTCCAGCGCGGCCATCGCCAATACTCGAGGATGATATCGAGATGATTGATCACCCAAATGACAAGATGGCTGACATCGACGATGATAGTAGTGAGGCTACTCTTGTTGATATGGCAGATCCTCTTCCCTCGTATGAGGTTGCAACTGCTAAAGACGGAGACAAATTTCTTCTTAGCGAGAAACCTACGAATCTCATGGATGCCGACGGCGATGCCGTGATGGTCAACGGGAATGGTGCTGCTACCGAGAAGATGTTACCAGCATTACCAGAGAAACAGCCGCCTTTACCTCCACGAAATAAATCAGGGCTAGTCATATCAACGGGTGATAGCAAAGATAAAATAACTGATGACGAGCTTTGGAAGTTTGGTTCTCAACAAGATGTTACTGAGGTCATAGGAAATGTCAATTTCCGTCTGTCGTGTGCATTGAAACCGACAAGCATCGACGAACAATCCGGAGAACAGCTGGACAGTATCAGGGAGACTCTATATGGCGCAAATACTGTCTATCTACAGAAGAATCAAACGCTTGAGCCAAAGGTAGAAGCATGGTCAAATCTGATCGTATTCCCAGCCACTACTGGACCTCGCGACATATACGAGGCACTCGATGTAGTCTTTGACGAGCAAATTGTTGACATCGACAACACTACTGCGGCGCAATATGCCTCGATAAGTCAACTACCACCCATCATTCATATCCAAATCCAACGAACGGCCTTTGATTCAGTGCGGCAAATCGCCTCGAAAAATCGGAACGCTGTCAACTTCCCCGAAACACTCTATCTTGACAGGTATCTCGATTCCAAAGATCCAAAGTCAACTCTGATGCGGCGACGTCGGGAAACATGGAAATGGAAAACTGACCTTAGAGTCCTCGAAGCAAGACAAGCTGCTCTGGGCACCACGCTAGCAGACTGTTCAGTAGCAGATGCATTAATTGCGACTAAAGACTACGTCAAGGCACTTCAAGAAGAAGAAATTGATGGTGTACTGGTTGATCCAGATTTACCAGACGCACTGGAAGAAAGAACTCTCGAAGTTGATGAAGAAGTAGAAGACATCACCAAGAAAATCGCCGCCCTAAAGCAGAGCATCAACGAGCAGTTTACAGATATGCGACAATGCGAGTACAAGCTCCAAGCTGTCTTTATACATCGTGGCGAAGCCGGAGGTGGGCATTATTGGGTGTACATCTATGATTTCGAGAACGACATATGGCGAGAATACAACGATGAACATGTCACGGAAGTCAAGGATCGGAGGAGGATCTTCGAGCATCAAGGCGCTGCAGGTGGAACACCATACTATCTTGCCTATGTGCGCAGTGCGGATCGAAAGGAGCTCGTCGAAGCGGTTTGTAGAGATGTACCCGAGGTGCAGACTACCGAAGTGATGGAGACGAGCAATGGCCAACTCAACACCCTCGAGGAAGAAGATGAAGACGATAGCGTTAAGCACGTTGAGCATAAGAGACCCAGACCGATACGGCCGAAACCCGTCTCCACCTCGATCGCGAGTTGGGATAGTGTCAACGCTACAGCCAAGTCGCATCCAGATCGTGACGTTAATGGAAACGAATGGTAGTCAAATGGATCGGTGGATGCTACTACCTAAGCGTGAGACGGGAAGAAGGAGGGAGGCGGTGGGGACTGATGTACTGTACGAATACCACGTAACGAAAGGATACGAATGAAGGGAAGGAGGTGAAATGGGGCAGTACGGAAGGGTGAACATGGTTGGTTGATAGCGAGCGAGCAATGGGCATTTTTGGTGGAATGAATGAATGGATGAGGGAGAGGATTTTCATAATGAATTGAGGGGGTGCATGCATATCATAGCGCGTTTACTGCGAATTTAACATCTGTAGGGAGGGGGGGATGGAAGGGGAGAAGATATGAAGCGTACATATACGTATTTCGTCCTCGGTATAAAATCTTTTTTGAAATCTGAATCTGAATCTGGCTTTAATGGATTGAGATTATATGGGCTTTTAAGTAATAAAACTAGGGCTCTCTTTTTCATTTTCATATATATATCCCAGGCTCTCCCTCCATCTTCTCCGAATATCTCTATAAAAAAGCACTTTAGCAGGGTACTCACGCTAATACCTATTGCTTCTAATATCAACATACATGCGTCCAAGTCAAAGGCAAAGTCAAAGGCAAAGTCAATTAGATTACTATATATATCTTTTGAGTATACAGTACTGAGGAGCGAAAGTATCCTTGGTCCGTCCACATAAAATGGAACCATGAATAATAAACTCAAGTATCATCATACCCTTACCAAGAGAGAAATTCGCTTCTGTTTTCACATGTATACATGGGCTAGAGGGAGGAAGTTCGAGTTGCCGAAGCCGACTATTACAGCCACGACCACGATCAAACCAATACAAATCTGGCAGGAAATGAATTGGTAACTATGAGTTTAACACATCAAATGCCGAACTCCGTTGCCGCAACTAGGTACCGAATCACTTGTAATCACGGCATGACAAATAAAGAAGGTTGTTTGGATCTTGTGTGTATATACTTTTCAAGTTTTCGATCATCTCTCACCACATACACCGAGAGATTTCCTTCCGCGATAAATTAACAAGTCACTTTGGAATCACGGCATGACAAATAGAGAAGGTGTTTGGTTCCATAAGGTATCTTGTGTATATATACTTTTCCATCATCTCTCACCACATATACCGAGAGAACTCTTCTCTTCCCTGGCAACCAAAGAATCCCCCACTCTAACCGTAACCTTCTCTCATTCTCAACACATTCCTGTTCTGTCCTTCCACAACAACCCCATCTCTTTTCAAACGAATGACTAAAAGCAACGACAAAATGCAACGTGCAAACGGTGCTTGAAAGCAAGTGCCGAATCCCTCCCATATTCATAACATCCCCCCCTTTTTTCCTTCGTTTCTGATTACATTGATATTCGTATAAAAGCAACAAAGTCGCAGCAAAGTCGCTCGTCGAGCAACAAAATCAATCGTCATCTCTTTCCCACAATTCACCAAAACTCCATGCGTCCAAAAATAAATTCATTCCCAAGAAATCGCTGATTCGTAACGTATCCCAAACATGGCCAATTGCTGTTGCCTAAAGAACCCTCCTACTGCAGCTCAACTGAGGTGCACTCCTATTTTCGCTTCTTAACAATACCGAAGCTAGATTAAAGACCCCCATCGGAACAAGGGTATTTAATCGAAGATGAATGTGTGGAGATTTTTCAACAATGAAATAAACCAAATGAAAATGGAAGGTAGACCTTGTGCGGTCTTGCCAAATGGCGAGCGAGACCAATGCGCAAAAGGCAAGTGCCGATGAAAAAGCCAGTATATCTCAATACGAGCCACGTTGGACGTAGTCAAATCAGCTCAAACTGGCGAGCATTATTGAGATGCAGATGGAAGATCCCACGCATCATAGTCAATGAAGCTTCCCCAGCCCTCACCGTTGAGATCGGGTGTGTTGCTTCCCACAGCGTCGTCAAAGAAGCTCTGACTCTGACTGAAGTCTTCTGTTGTTGCTGTACTCAAGTCTAGTGCAGAGGGCGCGAGGGTTGAGTTCAAGCCATCGAAGCTAGGAAGGGCCTGCTGCTTATTGACAGCGGTAGTGGTGGGAAGCTGAGCGTCAAAGTTGTAGAAATTTCCGGGCAAGTTGTTGCTACCGGTCATCATCATACTCGTCAATGGGTCGTTCATATTCAAGCTTGAGCCAAGTAACATTTGAGACTCGGCCGGCAGAACGGTAGTCAATGGACCAAAGTTGGTTGCCCCATGAGAAGAGGAGGAGGTGTTGAATGTTGTTGATTGGAACTGATTCTGTGTCTGAGTGCGTGTCTGTGAGAACGATCCGGGTGGGAACGAAGGCCTTTGCTTCGGTGGGGTACTGGATGCAGACGACGGCATCTTAATGTCAACTGGAGACTTAACGTCAATTGGAGAGCCTGTAGTAGCGGGGACCGT
The DNA here is from genome assembly GCA_003988905.1 of Hymenotorrendiella dingleyae. Lineage (NCBI taxonomy): Eukaryota > Fungi > Ascomycota > Leotiomycetes > Helotiales > Helotiaceae > Hymenotorrendiella > Hymenotorrendiella dingleyae. The sequence goes on from QYAP01000025.1 coordinate 52,307, forward strand.
CGGCATAGAACTTCGTCTATCGTTGGTTGTAACTACTGGACTGTTTTGCATGCTTCCAACCAGTACTTTGGGATTGGCGATAGACGCTGAACGGCTGTGGTTGGACTGACTGGGCTGCATTGATTGGTTCTCCTTCTGCTGGGGTCGAGGGGCGGGGTATGGTGACTGACGATACATCGATGGTGCTAAATTTGGCTGTGGCTGTTGCATGATTTGCTGCTGGCCTTGATGAGCGAGCATCGGTGATGGAAACAATGGTGCTTGGCCGTACTGCGGCATTCCGGTCATTCCAGTCATTCCATATTCTTGTGCATAGGAGTTACTGATGGCCTGTTCAACGGCACTCCGCATCGCAACATGGTTCGTCAGGTAGGCGGATAATCTCCTATTGAAATCGGCAGAACCAGTCTGAAGGTGGGCTGTGAGACGTCGGTATTGTGAAGGTAAATCGTCATCCTCTTCTTCGTACATTTCTTCGTTGATCTATCGAATCCCTTATCAGTTCCAATTACTTTATGGTGTCCTCGAAAGAGACCATTGGGGACTTGAGAACCTACCACATCTTGCTCAGTTACGCGCAATGAACGTCCAGTTCGTCGTTTGTGTATCTCTGAAGCACGGCGAGCGGATTCGACTCGAGCCTCTAGACTTCGGTCGCTTCTTCTCGAAGCGGCAATATAAGCTCGCTCTTGGTTCTCTTCGTGTGTACGTTCGGTCTATGGCGTATTAGTGAGAGATAGGCACAGGATTGTCAGCGGCATTACCTTGATTGCTTTGGCAGGAGGCATGATTGTTCTCGTCGGAGGCATTCTACAGCCAACGGCAATATTGGGAAATGGAACGATAAGGTGACTCAGTGCACTTGTTCTTGTAGTTGCAATTGCACACAGCTTCTCCGAGGGCGGAAAGGAAAGTGGCGACGGGGATTTCGAATCTGATGTAACAAAAAGAGCTTCCGAGTGGTATGGATTGCAAAGTCTTTGGCGGAGAATGGAGGCTATACGTCAAGAAAAATGTGATTGGCAGACGCTGGTGGAAGTTGTCTTGTCCGAAGGTGCTGGCCGCTTCCTGATGGCCGCGCCTCTGAAGAAATCCTGTGGATCGAGGCGTTATTCGGTGTTAGGCCGGAGTCTGAACAGCCTCGGTCGAAGTGTGGGCGTGTTTGGGGCTTATCAATTGGATTCCTTTGCAATGCTTTCTTTTGTCCAAACAAGTCCCCTGATTGACGAAAGAGATGCAGAGTGGAAGTTCGAGTGGAACTCGAAGGTACTGTTGTCCTAATGGCTGATTTAATAGAGGCAAATGGAAGTCCTGGGAGGGCAGTGAGGGGAAGGCCACTTTATGAAGCGATTAAGGTTCGGAATCCCACCTCCCAAAGCTCCCGGCCAGCACGCCGCAGACGCTCATGCCTTAGTTCCGTCCAACCTATGCCTACCCGGGCTAGTTGCTAGCAAGCTTGCACTTGCCACTTTCCCTTTAACAGCTTTCACAGCGAGGCACGACAAGCAAATGATCGCCGAAGTCCAAAGGGAGAAGGGCGAGCTCGACAAAGGACCCCTCGAACAGCCAGGCGTGCGAGGTAAGACCCCAAGCAATACCGTACTCGTATTTGATGTGACACCGCTAGGTGGGAGGGTTGCCCATCGTCGAATACCTGCATCGCGCTGTGCGGTACATGGCTACAAGTTATCATAGCTACATGTTGGCTCCCTTGAGCTCGCCAGCAGCCAGCAGCCAGCAGCCAACCCCTCAGGTTCCAGTGTACCGCAATGGACGCCTGCTGCCCCCAGCGACCCGAGGAGAAGTCTTGGTGGCGAATATCATCACTAATTTGGACACACCCAGACCCGCGAGCGCCCTCTGCCCGTCGGCCGATCGTCATTCCCGCCCAGGGCCTCTCTGACTGGCTGGTGGGGGCACTGACGAGCTGCAGCGTCGATGCTAGCGTCGATAACCCAGATTGCCGACTGTTAGCCCAAGCACTACCCTTGTATTGCTCACCCAACGCGTGGGGTTAGAACTCAAGGAGCTTTGGTCCGACACGTTGGTTAGGGCACACAAAGAACAGTACGAACACGAGCACTTCTCGTTCAGGTACAGGTACGCCCAACGTAGGATCTTCGTACAACCTCCTACCCGTTCCGGGTTGTCAAAAGCCCAAGCTCCTTGAAGCCAGATACCCAGGAGTTTTGACGAACGAAGCCGTTGCTCATTTTGGAATGGCATCGATCGAGGTGCTATTCATTCACATTGGCACAGCGGCCATGGCCAATTCAGAGTAGCGCTCTGTAAAGGCGTCAGGAAGCCTGTGCTAGAAACGCCTCGGGGCTGCTCTGGCATTGCAACCGCTCAAGAACCGCTACAAGTCAACAAGTCAGCTGCTAGCGCTAGCAAAATGGCATTGTTTATTTCAAGCTTGAGTTCTAGCAAGCTTCTTGGAGGCAAAGGAACGCGCTTTCATGTGCTTTGTATTCGTGTGGTACCTAGGTAATTAACGTTTACCCTTTCTTTTGCCATTCCAACCGCTATCACTTTGCTATTTCTTAGCCGCCGCCGCTACTACGTATTTTCCTCCTCAGATGTCTTTCCGTTTGGGGGGACAGAGCTCTTGGTTTATGGCTTCCCGTGGCAACTCCCCGGAAATGCTTAGATGTGATGATGGGAAACGAGGGCCGCGGTCACGCTATTTGCATCCGAAACTAACACAGTTCCCAAAGAACTGGTAGGGCCCACTAATTGAGACATCAGAAGAACCATGTTGACGTATAGTTCGGTCGAGGAATGCCCTGATCAAGATCATGGCATTTTACAATTCCTATGATTTCCTGGCGGCCACGGCATCAATTATGACTGCAATCTCGATTTCGTCTATCATCGTGGTCTATTCTCGTGTCTTTCTGTCCAAAACAAAGCAACCGAGGTTACGTGGCTACGCTATGGAAGTTAATCTGGCCCTACTATACTACCAAGATAACCGAAGCCATTAGTCCTCGATGGTGGCGTTTGGCCTGCTACGAACCGAAATCTAGCCCTCCTATTTCGATCGGAACGTCGTAGCTCTGTGAGGTGCCTCATTAACCCACTGTCGAACTGGGAACTGTCCGAAGAAGGTTGACCGGCGGCCTCTTTCTTGGGGAGATTTGGGGAGAACCATGCCGGATGGCTTTGTTTTCTACACCTAAAAGAGAGTAGTTTGCGAATCTTTTGGCTTATCGAAAGCTTATCTGCGTTGGATGGGGATCTCAAGTGAGGCTGAGATGTTTTCTATTCCTCTCTTTCTGGGAACTTGACGTAGGGTGACGAATTTATGCTTACATCTGGTTTTGAAACATATAGGAACCGATTGAAATGCCTCACTAGCATAGCAAAGCTGCTACAACTAATACGCCCCTCTGACCTTTTTATTTTTGATGCAACAGATCTCTGGAATCGAGAAATCAGTCAAATCCGATCCCTCATATCACAAATACAACACAATCAATCCACAGCAACATTTTTCTTTTCTTTTCTTATTCGTTTTCGATCCTCCACACCTCTGCAAATCGGCCTGGCGTATGATTGATGGCGTTGGTCAAGTGGAGAAAACCCGGTCAGGAGCTGGTTTACCTACGTTCGGGGGGCGTTTATAAGGTGAAGGCTAATGTCAGTTCAATAGCCCCCGTGTCAGCCCTCGAAAGCTCCCAGTTCTCAGTCGAATTTTGAAGTCCGCGAGCCTCTCGATCTTCAGGATGGATGTTAGGTTGTGTCCTGAGGATCGGAGGATCGGTGATGTTTGGGGACTGGGAGGGGAGCTGAGGGTGGGAGGGGGGCTGAGAGGTGGGAGGGCGCTACTGTGTGGGGCAGTTGGAGATATAATGGGGTTAGTGGTAGTAGATGCTGTTATCTTCCTGTGTTTTTGTTACTGAGACTTCTTTGTATGAGAAGAATGGAGGAGAATGAAGAGGGTGGGCTTGAGGAGATAAAGTTTTGGTTTTGAGTGTGGTCACTGCGTTCTTTACTTTTTTGAGGGTGTAAATACAGTTTGGGTGCAGAGAGTTCTGTTGAGGAGAAATCCTTCTGAGGAGAAGAAGATGCTTAGCTTTGATTGATATACCAACACTGCAATTTCTTTCCATGTTCGCGGGGTTATTTCATTGTAGAAAAGCAATTCCTTCTCTTGAGCTTAGGGGTTTAAGCGATAGGTAAGTGTTGAAATGAAATCTTTGTCTGTTGTGGTTTTGATTTCAATTTCAATTTCAAATTTTGATACTTGAATTTACGTGGATGAGTTGAATATGAGTAGTAAAGTTGGGATTTTGTTGGTTCAAGTTCTGTGGACTGAGATAATGAGATTTACCTTTGCTCTTAATATTTCTGAGGTTGAGTCTTTTTTTTTTGTGGCTTTTATTCTTTAAGTTAAGAGGGGAAGGGTGGAATTGAGTATTGTGTTACTGTTTTGTTGTGATGGTGTCTTTTTGTGAGAGGTTATTGCTTGCTCGGCATTCCTTTCTAAACTGAATGTAGATGTGATTATATTATCATCTGAACAGCGGTCAATCTTGTGTTTTATCTTGAAGAGAGGGTGGGTGAGGAGAGGGGAGTTTGAGGGGGGGTGGGATGGGATGGGACGGTTTGGTAGAGAAGGTGGGTCGGGAGTAGAAGCGATTACTCCTAGGGGTGATATTAGGGTAGAAAGAACACATTTATGTTATCGTCTAAAGAGTAGTCAATCTTATATCTAATCTCGAAAAGAGCTTTCGTGTGTAGAGTTGTGTTTGAATATAGATGGTAGATGATAATAATTTATTACCAATTTCAAGGAGTGAAATATTAAGTTTACTCTCGTCTAATGAGTCTTCCTTAGAGGCGTGCGACCATATGACCAGACCGTCACCTGACCGTCCTTCGCCCGTCGCTGGCCAGTTGGAGCCTCAAACAGCTGTTAAATCAGATTTAACCATTTAAAAGCCCCGGCATTCCGGGGACGGGCGTCCACCAGTCGAAGCACTTAAACGTCGGGTTCTGTAACGATAAAAAGGGGTATAATGGTTGCTAAATAGTTAAAAATATAAATCGTCGCTATGAGAGAATGGTTTACACGTGATATAACGGTTGATGAACGGTTGGGGGCCGGTTAGGGGGAATATGCCTGAGGCCAAAAAATAAAAATGAATTGGCGCCGATGCGCCTGAATAAGGAAGATATTATGGGATCAACTAGGATTCTAGGGCTTACGATTCTACGACTACGAACGTTTACACTTACGAGTTTATCATTTCACATACACATTACATGCCAAGACTCGATTTATTAGGCTTTATATGGCATCGTCGGAGCCCCGCTATAGTGCCGAAGCCCCGGCACCGATTCCGATATCCGCCGGAGCTATATCGCAGTCATCCCTGCTTAACCGTTGACCAACCATTCAAATTCTCAACCATTTAAGAGCCTTAACCCTTATAGTTTTGTAAGCAGTTAGACTCTATAATTATTGACCAACGATTATCCCATTTATCAACCCTTGACTTACCGTCAGGCTAGGGCCGACCATTCAAATGGATGCGCAAGCCCCTCTAAGGTTGATCTTTTAATTTTTTCAAAGTAATTAGAGATATAATCGAATGATATAGTGAATGGTAGAGAGAGTGAATTAGGAGTAAAGTTTTCTAGCTCTTGAATAAATATGTTCTTCACTTGTAGCTTCCTCGCTTCCGGATTCCTTATTCTCCCCAGGTTACCCGGCGATTCTTATTTTCGTTCACTTACCCGGAGATCAAAAAAAAAGTTTCACCAAGGTCTATTCTCGCGAGGTTACCCGGCGATTCAAGATTTCCCGAATCCCTACCCGGTTATGCTGCACAACTAGGTTACCCGGAGACGATTTGTCTTTTCGGGGGGAGGCTATCCTAGTTAAAAAATTGGAATTCTACTTGGCAAAATGATACGTAAACACTTTCAAACGTATACTAGTAGTGCTAGCGTAGAATTCGAATCTGGTTTGACTTTAGTTTTCTTAAATAGTCCAAGATAACGATGTTTAAATTTGGAGCTCGAGGGGAGCATGTCAGATAAACACTACAATATATGTATACTAGTAAACATAGTAAGCGTAATTTACTCGCCCCGTTGCTTTCCTCGCTGGCTTACCCGAGAATAGTAGTACCGTGCTAGCGTATTTCAGATGGGAGGAATTCGCTAGCCCTAGCAACTCAAGGCCCATTATCTGTTAACACATCGCCAATCTCAGGTGCAATTTCCCCTCACTGCCCCTTTCCATTTCCATTCATAAACCCAAACCCAAACCCTCCCCCAACTCCAACTCCTACTTCCAAACCCAACTCCCAACTCCCAACTCCCAACTCCCAACTCCCTTCCCATTTCCATTTCCATTTCCATTTCCATTTCCATTTCCATTTCCATTTCCATTTCCATTTCCATTTCCCTCGCTAAAACAACATACAGTACACACATCACACATAAATTAAACCCTCACCTCATAAAACCATCCTCATAAGTATAAACACCAAGATCCCACAATTCGAGACAGTACTCGAAGGTCGATACGAAGTTACGTCGGCGCATCCGTCAAAGGCACATACCGCACCCCATACATCTTCTTCTTAGTAACTTGACCCTGGGGATCTTTATCGATAATCCAGATATACTGATCGCTGTGGGAATCTTGGACGGGTATGAAAATCCTAACCCCCCAAAATAATCAGCATTATCCATCTCTCCTTCCCACCTACACCAGGATAGGAAGAGAGCTAGACTTACCGCCCTGGACTCCTCAACTGCTCAATCAACTCTTGATGTACCTCCACCGCCGCAGCACCAACATGAATAGCATCCCAGCCACCCCCGCCATCAACCCACCCCTTCCTCCCATCCCCAACCACAAATTCCACCTCTCCTTTACCCAACAACTCTTTTCCACGTTCGCTTTTCGCGTAGTTCGTTTGCCCTAACTCTTTCAATTCTGAAATGTGTTCTAGACCTATTATTTTCCCCATCTTTTCCCCTTCTGCTCCAGTACTTAATGTGGTAGAGTTGGAGGATGTAGAGGAAGAGAAAACCAGCTCCGCAAACACAGCAGTTAAATACCCACTCCCACTCCCCACATCCAGCACTCTGGCACCGGGGTTCAGGTATGGTAAGAGGGAGGAGGCGGCCGAGGCGTGCATGTGCGGTGCGGATATCGTGGCGGCGTGGCCGATGGGTTGGGGGGAGTCTTCGTAGGCGGAGTGGGGGGAGGGGGTGAAGTGTGCGCGGTCGACCTGTTTCTCTTCATTAGCTAATTTTTCTATCGAGAGCTCGAAGTTGATGAAGAGGAAGATGATAGAGGAGGATGAGGGGGGAAAAGCGTACTTTCAACATAGCATCCCTAACCCTCTCATCCTCAATCAACCCCGCGTCAAACAACTTCCGAATCAACTCCTCATTCGTCTTCCCTGAACATCGCCATGCCATGGTGCTTGCTCTCCCTTCCCTTACTCTCCTTGCCCTTACCCCAATTCCAAGAGGACGGAGAGGGCGAAAGGTAGATGATATGATGGACTTCAGTTTGGCTTCGCTGGATCGCAGGTGTAGAGAACAATTGTAAATGCCGACCCCGCAGTGGATAGGAATTAATAAATGAACAAACAGAGATCAAGACTTCGATTCTCGTCGTCCTATTTCTCGACTGATAGTTGCAACTTCAATCGTAATCAGATGAGAAATCCGATATTTCGAGATAGTAGGCAGGCAACTTTGCTGTACTTGGACTTCTCTCGTTGCGTTGTGTGTTGTGTTGCGTTGCACAACAAAGATCCAAACCCCCGAACGTCATCCACCCAATCCCCACTCCACCACTCCACCAACCAACCCATCAAATCCACCTCAGCCTTGCGCTAACCCCCATCCCATCCCATCCCAACCCAACCCATCCCATCTAATCTCAAACCCCGAAGATCCACCGAATAGTTGTACGTGGTCGCGCCATCACGCCGAGCCTCACATCCTGCCCTCCGAAATGAGCGACGTAACAGAACATGAAAATCTTCATGCGTGGATTTTTTCGATAAGGTTTCAAACTTTTTGGCTTCATGGTAGGCAGAGGTGGATTGTCAGAATTTTGTATGGCAGAGAGCTTTCGGAGAGAGAGAGAGGAAATGATGTACTGTACTCCATGCAAGGGGTTTAGAGACAATATGCCCGCATTCTTGAACCAAAAAAGTAATCTAGTAAATAAACAAACCCCTCATGGAGGAACATTTGAGCAAGATATAGAAAAAGAGGCTTGGGCGTATACAAACTGAATTTTATACATAAAAAACTAAAAGCGTGAAAGATGTAGGTATTCCCTTTTCAAGTAATTCACTATCATCATATCTAAACAATCCGATTCGAGCGAACCCCATGCCCAATAAACGCCTTGCTGTGATAGACACATAGAAAATACCACCATTCCCAGCTCCCCCTCCAATCCAATCCAAAACTCAAGGAAAACGAAAACTCCAGATCAAATGTGGTATCATTAGACCACTGTCTCTGATTCCTCGCCTGTCGCAATAATAGGAACATTCAAGCCACGTTCCGGGCTTGCGAGAATTAATTGCTCGTGCCTCCTCGCCCTTAAGAAATCGCTCACGGATCTGATTAGAATGAACCATCCGACAATCATCAAAATATAGGCCAACCATTCGCTGCTCGCAATATCGCTAATTCCTCCTGATGAGCCTGAGTTGTCCATTCCAGAAGTGCCGGTTTGTACTGAGTTTGGGTCAAAGTCATGGCTATTTGGGTCGGGTGGTTGAGAATATGTTGGATCGGCGCTACCACTAGGGCCAGGGACGATAGTTCCCGAGCCCTTCATATAAAATCCGTATTGTACCAGAGTAATTCCAAGACCAGCGCGAGAACCATTCTTGGCTGCGTGTGTAGTATGTAATAGGTAGGTGAGGAGGAATCCGACAAGTTGGAAGGACATGGAAATCATGCCGTTCCAGATAAAGGAGAATACGGATCCGACAGGTAGACCTTCGACGTATACTTCATCGACACCTCCGAGCCCAGGGGCTAGAATCGTCGTTTCCCAGTATGGAGGGGCGGCATCTGCGGCGGCTTGTTCGTAGGTCTATGATATGTCAGCCTCACTTATTCACCAAAATAAAGCCCTGTATCACTTACAGGTGGGTGTTCCTCCTTCTCAGCCCCTCTTTCGGGCTTTGCGCTGAGATTTGCGAATACTCCATCTGAGCCCGAGCCTCCTCCATATACTCTCCCTGCTGGTCGTGTTGGGACAAAGGCTGGGAGATAGGTGGTTCGTCGTTGTATCACAGGCGGCCTAGTTGTGGCGTCTGATGTTGAGTCTGTATTTCCATGCTCCGAGGAAGCAGTAGAGGGTTGCCCTCGCATTAACCTCTGTCTATCATCGCCATCGTTTTCTTCATCGCTATCGGATCCATCGGCATCAAAGGTGTCGGCGAGGTTCTGGTCGACGGAAGAGTGGGGACTATGCGAAATGCGTCTCGACGCTGGTGAGGAGTTGCGAGATCGAAAGGATGGAGGAGGAGATTGGGGAACGGCGCTTGTTGGGCTATCAGGAGTATCAACGTCGTTGGCAGAAACCTGGAAATGATTAGTATTGAAGGATCGCCACGCGGCGCTTGCTCTTACGGGTTCGTATCGCTGGCGTTGTGACATTTTGAAGTGAAGTGGAAAAGAAGGAAAATAGGAGGCAAAGACTCTGCTCGGAATGAACCTGGTGTTAACGAAAGAAAAGGATGAATCACCGAAGAAGAAGTGGTGAAGGAATCATGTCTTGGTGTTGTGAGGTTGTCGGTTGTAGGATGCGACAACCTCCTTGACTAACCGAAAATGGCTTAGTGTCAAAGTTCCACCGGGCTGCATGATGCTTGCTATTAATCGCTCCGAGCCCGCGTCACCAGAAAGCCGGGTTTGAATTTATTCAAGAACCATGTCTCAATCAGTAAGTTGATGCACTCGATCATGACTCCAAAAATATTGATAATCAAATAGGTCGCATACAAACACTACCTCCGGGCTCTTTCCCAATGGCCAAAAGACGTTTTGCGCCCCGATTGTAGATTCGAAGATGTTATGCGGCGACGAGTCGAGAAGAAATTCAACCCTAAAGCAAGCACAAAAGATGGAAAGCCAGTTGCAGCTGCACGAATAGATGAGCAGGCCGAGTTGGCACAGGTCAATGCTATATATTCACTGCTAGGGAACCGATATACCAACAAGGTAGGAGAAGGAAGATATATTGTTGAATAGGGATATGCTGACCTTGTTTGCCAGTATCCTCTTGCAAAATCTTTCATGACACCCACGAGTAATCCGACTCATTATACGGACTTGATGAATGAGTTGGAAGAAGCACCCAATCGGTCAATGATTGCAAATATGTTGAACAAGTGGAAGGGCTTTTTACGAATGAAATGAGGGACAAAACTCGCTGTAATAATCTGTACTAGTAACCATGCAAATTCAATTCAGGCGTTCTGGGAGGATGCGGGGGAAGTATGGAATGGCAATGAAGATTGTCTATTCGAAGTTTCGAATGCCATATTGTAAACGCCTTAAACGCCTTGCTTGTTGTGCCGCTCGTAAAATTCGAATTATGAGCGAGTTTGTTGAGAGCGATATGGGAGAGGTGTTAAGAACGGGAGAACCTCTTTCATTTTGACCTCTAATCTCCTCTTCACGGTCTAACACACTAGGCATGGCCATTGCCGAGACGTAGGAGACTCTCAACTTACGAATTCAGGTCAAGACTCACGAATCGTCTTTTTTTTGAGGTACGAATACATTTTGTCTGGCCAGAAAGAGCATCATATATACTTCTTCTCAGGATCTAACTTGTCAAAGAGATCAATACTCTTCTCGTACATTGTGAAAACAATGCCTCCACTCAGCATCAACCTCACAAGTCTAGGTAATGCACCACTCCAGAGCGTGAAAACCCCCTCATTCTTCACAATCTTTGCCACACAATCAAAGCTGTTCTTGTAAGAACTCCTGGCCTCTATACTCTGCATTCTGGTCTTGACAGTGTCGAGGGGCTGCGTTACGTAGACGGTAATGAATCCAGCTACCCCACCAATTCCAAATGTTGAGACAGCTCCCAGCTTTTCCCCTGGGGCGGTATATGATTGCGCAAGTTGACGCAAGAACGTGTATGATCCGAATCGAGTAGCGCTATTCGCAGCTTGTCGAGCAGTCGTAGGAACGAAACCCTGGAAGAAACCTCGAATTCCTCTCTCTCGAGCTATGATCGGTACGGCATGTAGGAAACCTCGCATTCGAGGATTGGCACTCTTGCGGTCGTCAATTCTGTAGAAATTGTTAGCTTTGATCTCACAAAAACAAAACCTGGTGCACAGCCGATCATCTTGGGTTCTCGCAGAGACAATCGGTGGCTTTCAGGTTGGCATTGAGTTGGTAATTGGCACGTACAATGTTGTCTTGATGCTCTCGAATGGAGTCACAGCAAATAAGGACTCCGTAACTCCAGCTCCAAACCCAGCAATCACAGTCCTAGGACCAGAAATCTTGCCATCCGCATCCTGTAATAAGGCTTTGTATTGATCAAATGCCACGAATCCTGCTCCAATATTAGCTCCCAGCTCCTCCAAAAGCTTTCCCTGCTTGCGACGTACGGATTCCAGCCTTCAACGAATTGCCAATGATCAATGTCGTGCACCCCGCGTACCACGCCTTGCCAAACGGCGGCCAAGGAAGCTTCGCCGAGTCTGCTAAATTGCGATTCAATTGTGTTCTCGTCTTCGCGACTGTTATCGTATGATGTCAGTTATGTTATGCCAGGCAGTTCTCATACATACATTCCGCGGGGTAGGTTATGGCAATCTCGACTGCTCCAGCAGTAGATCCTGCTAGGATGGAGCGCAATGCGCTAGGGCGCTCCTTTCTTTCTGTACTCATGATCTTTGCCTTCGGTCAGAAGTTGCAATTGGGGATGTTTGGTGTTGGAGTGTGGAGCTTGGAGGCGATGAAGAACTGGGGATGTTGTGGTGTTGGAGCTTGGAGCTTGGAGCTTGGAGCTTGAGTTTGGAACCTGGGAAGCGACGAAGGAGAAATATACATACAGTACCAGGTTCGATGTCGCCCAAAATGGGAGAGGGAGCTACCTAGGTAGTTCACCTTCTGCGGCCTCTAGTGCAGACCACAAAAGATGTTAGTTCATCTAGACAGCAGGACGGAATCCGCTACTGTAATAAGGAATGTGTAACAACTCACCTGCCGAATGAACTAGCCCTGAAAATGAATGCCGCTGGAGTAGAAACGATGCTCCAGCGAGTAGGCAGGCGTGGGGGTCCGTGACGAAGCCTTGGGAGTGATCCCGGGTAGAACAGCCTCTAGTGCAGATCTTGGTGGTAGTAGCAAATACTCAAATGAGAACTTTGAGGACTGAAGTGAGGAAAGGTTTCTTGTGAACAGTAGTTGGACTCGATATTAGGGCAGGAGCTATGTAGGTGGTGGGGTGTGGAAGGAGCTACAGAAGGGTACTGCACCAATCGGCACTAGACCGGACTACTGTAGCCAGTGACGTAGAGGCTCGCAACTTCCCATTTCGATCCTCATTGTGCCACACCATCCAAAAATAATTAGGATCAGAATTAAAAAAGAGTAATCACGACACTAATTCTCCCATTTTCAAGGCTGCTAACATTGTAATCCCTATTGTTTGTAATTATGAAGAGACATTAAGGTCAAAATGACAACGCCTCTCTGATTGTTCAAAATCGTATATAGAAAATCAAATTCCAAAAGAAAGCAAAACCTTTTATAATCCATCACTTCCCCGTTTTGACCCTCATTTTGCTATACTACAATGAGTGAATTGGAATCAAAATAAAAAGGGTTCTCCCATTCCCATTATCATCCGAATTCCCCCATATTTCAACTTCATTATCCCAGACCACTCATAGAAAATTACGATCGTAAACTACTAACTCTCCCATCTGAGTCCGCATCATACAAAATGATTGAGTAGATATACTTGAGGTTAAGAACGGTTATTATTAGAGTGCTTAAAATCTCGGAGTAAATCGGAAGGCTATTGTTTCTAGAAGAGGGGATACCTAACAGTTACAATTTATAAGGATTGAATTTCATGTATTATGCTTATGGAATTATCTGAGTGAATGAAGATAATCTGGCACAATGGAATTTAAAAGTTCGGCTAAAAGTTTGTCAATATTCACGCAAAGGTTTCAAGATAGAGAATATCCACGTTGTGAAATATCTAGAATAGACAGACTAGAATTACAGACGTAGTCTCCGAATATCATCATCATCAGAACGACCTCCTCCCCGACGACCAAAGAAAACATGATTACTGTACTTGAACAACAGAAAGAGAAAGAGACCAATGCATATCAAGAAGAAACGTCCATGCTAATCTACAAAAAAATTGGTGAGTTTCCGTAAAAGAAAGTGTAATTTACACCCAGGTCCATATCAAGAAAACACAAAGTAAGAAGGTCCATAAACCCCCCCGCAGGAGGTTTTTGTCTTGCCGTCCGGAACGCCAATCCCCCATATTTTGGAACAACCAGAAGCGCAGAAAAAAGTGCTCAAAATACATTCCCTTCCTTCACTGATTGAAGACCATTGGCGTGTTTCCCATAGTAGCAGCGCTTGCCAGTTGGGTCATGCCACTATATCCGGCCGGCATCGATGCCATCGAGCCCATCTTCTCGCGCTCGAGTTTCTCTTGCTCCATGCGTTGGCGGTCGGCTTTGGTGATGCGAGGCTTACGGGTGGTTGATCCTCCTCGAGAGCCAGGTCCTGAAAGTGGAAGGCCGGTCTTCGCATTGATTCCCACACTGCCAGCTGCAGCAGCCGCCGCCGCCGCGGCAGCCGCACCACCACGAGTAGTACCACCACGGCCACCTCGACTTCCTCGTCCTCGTCCACGTTTTGGTGCGCCATCAGCTCTGTAAAAAGGTTAGAAACGGGATTCGTAAAAGCTATAGTGGTTACATACCTTAAATCCAGGGCAGGCTTTTCACTCTCTTGGACAATTGGGCCAGAGTATACGAAGAAGCCATCATTGGTTGCAGCAGCCTGCTCCTCCCAAAGCAATTCCGAGTCATCAACAAATCCATCATCTTTATCATAATCATCTTCCTTCATCTTTCGCTTCTTTGGGACTCTCTTCATACCTCCATCCGTGCCTGTTCGTCCGTCACTCATACCACCCATCTCGACGTTGCTACCTTCACCCTCGGAATCCAGCGACATATCATCCCCGCTATCTCTGCCTGAACCATTGCGCTCCAGAGCGGCACCTGCTGCGGCTACCCTAGCAAGACGATCACGCTGAGCTGCCAAACGAGGATGAAGAGCATCCCAGCCATATCTCTCCTCGGCCATTCGAGTGAAATTAACGTAATTGTTGGCCTTGGTACTCATAGGTACCTCAAGAATAACAGTAGGCGCACGGAACTCGGTACCATCACCACCACCACCAATTCCACCGAGTTGCATTAATCCAGATCCTGGTAGAGGTGGAGGAGCAGGGTAAACATCTTTTGCTTCCTTGGGCTTGGGTGGTTTAGGTGATGCTGCAGCAGAGGATGTTGCGGTGCTGCCGTGACCCATAGAAACTTTCTTTACCATTGCCGGTGCGGCGTCAGGTTTTCTAGGCGCCATTGCTGGAGGTGTTGGTTGAATATGAGCTGGTTGTGATTCAAGCACAGGCGCAGGAATCAATCTGTGCGCGTTTGGTGACGGTGCAAGGGGCGCGGGTGCTGGTGGTTCTTCACGGTATAGTCTTGCTTGTTGTTGATTAAAGAAAGATTGTGCGGCAATCGAAGGTGATGTCAAAGCTTGATTTGGCGGGTCAACCAAACTGGATATAGATGGCGACGCGCTGGCACGATTGACCGACTGCTGCGGGTGGTGTGGTGAACCTTGGGGATTACTGAAAGGATTGTGACTAACGACCGTCTCGCGGACAGGATCGTAGTTGGACCTAATTGGATCGTAGTTCTGGCCACTTGTGCGTGGTTGTTGGTGGTTATGGTGAAGAATTTGAGGTTGTGGTGGGGGTGGAGCTTCATTATTGAAGAAAGATCCAGGCGAATGTTTGGGAATAACCTCGCTCTTTCCGCTTTCGGGGTTGGCAAAAAAACTTCCGACTGGTTGCTCGCTTCCTGGGAGCTGCGCGCTAAACGAGCGACCATCTTGACTTCCCAGCACGAGCTGCACCGGGTTCGATACAATTCTCTTTTTTCTTGGAATTTTCTCGGCATTTGGGTCTCGAGGTTTTCTCGTTCTCTTGACTTTGGGTGCATCAGTATTGTTGGGCGAGCTTTCCTGATTTAGTCCAGCCGCGGCTTGCTCCAGATAAAAACTTTTGGGCTTACGGCCAGGCTTCTTTCTAATTTTAACCGGGGGGGCTTCAGGCGTTGCAGCAATTTCCGTCGCTGGCACCTGGTGATACTCGGCGGGGACATTACTATTGACGACGACGTTGGGGTTTCGATGAGAGTGAGTGATCGACGAGAGTGCATTATTAGGCGTGGAAGTATTTGGTTCGGGAGAGGAATGCGGTGGCGATGAGAGCGACGAGACGGACGCGCGCCGCCCGTGACCCTCTGCTGGACGATGGGGATCGGCTGACATGGCCGCCAGCGAAAATGTCCCAATACAGCTGCGAGAAGATATATCTTTCCAGGGCAGAAGGCGATCCCCAAAATGGTTTCAATGTCTGCACGATGCAGGTATGGTGGCTCGCCAGGGGAGGCGGGGAGGCGGTCGATGTGGAGGTGGAGGTACAAACGCAAAGCTCGGAATAGCGTCACGACGAGATGCGATGACCTGCAAATAATGGAAATCTGGCTCTAAGGGAGCGTCGGGGCGTGGTGTGCTTGCGCTGACTAGCGGGGTGAGACGAGTGCAGCGACAGCATTAATTTGAGTCCATCAGGTGGCCGTTGCGGATGGCGGCTGGGGAGATATTCGATGGAAAAGGCCAGGTTGGGGTGGAAAGAATGAAAGGAAAGTGTCGAGAAAGTGGAAAAGTAGGACGTTTGGGGATAGGAAGTGCGAGCGAAAAGAGGATTTGGCGGCAGTTATTAGAAGCTAGCGAGCGATATCAACTTTACCGTACCCAATTTACAAGAAAAGCATTGGCGGCACCCACGAGCCATGAGGACCTGAGCCAGCCAGCAGCGGAGAAGTGACTGAGACCAGTCCGTAGCTCTTTTGCCTGGGGGAGGAGGGGTCAGTCCTTCGCCTGCCCAGCTGGGTCGTAGTCAAACGGGGCGGAGGAGGTGAGGGACCAGGCGTGAGAAAGAAGATAGTGAGTTTGTATGCAGGTCTATATAAAAACAGTTGGGTGCAGGTGCAGCGCGAATTGGCCTCGGGAATTCCCAATACAGGAGGTGAGGGCATTGTTATTTCACGGCACGCCGGTCTTTGCCCACGCAATACTTTCGAGAACGTCTCGAGGCATGTTTCGGGCTTGATTGCAATTGTTCGTTCCATATGGAAAAAGGTCCCGACCCCTGGACTGAGACGATGACTAAGGAGCCTCTCCTCGCCACCACAGCGCAGAACGTGAGCCACAGCAAGGATGCAGGGATGATCGTGACCTGCATATCATTGCCGGAAGGATGAACGTCAACTCCGTTCGTGAAAACCCTCAAAACCCGGTGATTTCTCACTTACGGCCACGATGCAATTCTACTGCGCTGCCAAAGGTCTGGACACGCACTGTTGAACGTCCCAGCAAATCTTGTGTCATCATCTCACCCGATTTTGTGCGCTCCCGCGCTTCAACATGGCTTGCATGCGGGACACTAATATTAGCGCGTCCGATATTATAACAGCTCAACCAGTTGGTCCCCGGTTTCTTGACGTGTGATTGAGATATTATTCACATGTACGTACAACCAACCCAAAAGGCCACTTTCTATTACACTTTTGGAGGCAGCTCGGCGTACAGAATACTTGTTAGTAAGCAATTCCTATGATTTTATTCACCTCGCTCTTTCCCACCTACTGAAGCTGATTTTTTTTTGATTCACGCAGCATCCGAAATTATTGCAAAAGTGCAATGCAACGTATCAAGCGAAGTACTTGAAACGTAGTTGGATTTTCAAGGGCTTCGTAAGAGTTGCAGCTGATCCATCCATGCTCCAACCCCTGTCCTCGCTACAGATATTTCCGTTGCAACATAACGCTTATCGATTACTACAAAGCGACCTAAAAGCCGACAGAGATTAAAGCTACTCAAGTACCCAAGTACCTGCAAATGTTGCAATCTTGTGTTCTTGCTGTGCTTGAGCCATATTAGCGAAGAGTGGTCAACCTGCGTCTTACGTCTTGAAGAAGAGTTACTAGCATCATGAGATAATTTTTACCATATCGGACACAGGGAAGGAACAGTGGTAGGTGGTAGCCACTAAAAATTGGTCGGGGTGATGAGGAAAAAAGAAGGTTTCGCTCCTCTCCTATCCGCTCGCTACTGTCACGTGCTTTGCTTTCTCTCGGCGGGAACCGTGAATCTAATCTTCGGCTTTCTGCAACCGTTTATTTTTTCATACTTTCGACTCAATGCAGTCAGTTGCTATAGTTTGTCCAAGTATTACTTGTTAATTAGTAGGTAAGTGAGATTTCCCATTCAGTTTGAAATTTCCATCGTACGATGGCAGACTAACTATGGGGTTGAGTTATAGAAACCACGAGGATTCGCTTCAATTTCTTCACATATTTAGATCCGATTGACTTGGAATCTTTCGCTTATATCGATAATTGCATGTCAAATTAATATTTGCTAGTTGGACGCTGACTATCTCTCCCCAGGTGTTCTTAGAAAGCAATTATCAGATGTGCGAGCGCGACATATTCCGGCCAGCTCAATCGAACCTCCCTCTCACATACCCACCACTGACAGCCATCAGGTCTACGATTACTTCTTAGGTGGAGCTCCTACAATGGGGGTTGGGCCATGTCGCCCGACTCTACGGGGAGATGCAATGCGACCCCACCCTAGATTACAACTTCGGAACCCTTGTTCCGAAGCAGATATAAATACCAACATCTGAATTCTTTCGGATTTTATGATTGTATAGCAGTAACTACGACGAGTCTGTTCAAAATGCCGAGCACCATTGAGTCCCCACCTCTTTTCCCAGATTATCTCCGTGAGTATCTCAGCCATACAGCAAAATACAACCAACTAATCTTAGACAGCTCACTATGATCCTCTCGAGAAGATCGAGATGGTCGGTCCCTTTGAACACGACGACCCAGGACATCGAGCTGATCCATTAAAGCCAAATTTACTATCAAAAGCCACAAAAATCTTCGATCTCAGTCCCCACGTCGGAACGGAACTTCACGGTCTCCAACTCACAGATCTCAACAGCGAAGCATTAGACGAGCTCGCTCTTCTGTTAGCCGAGCGCGGTTGCGTTGTCTTCCGTGACCAACAGCAGTTTCTCCATGCCGGCTTTGAAGCTCAAAAGAATATCGCGCGTCATTTCGGTCCGTTACATGTTCATGGCTGGATGCCACATCCCGAGAACGGACCAGCTGAATTCGTCATTGTGTATGATTCCAAAGACGACTTACGAATACGGAAGTTCTGGTCGAGGAGAAATCCTGTTCAATTCCATGTCGATCAGAGTCCTGAAGCGCAGCCGCCGGGAGTCACTTTCTTTGCGGTGGTGGAACAACCTTCTGGAGTTGGCGGAGATACTGTTTTTGCGAGCACGACGCAGGCGTTCAAGAAGCTGTCTCCGAAGTTTCGAGCGAGACTGGAGGGGCTGACTGCTGTGCATTCGACGGATAACCAGCTAAATCGAGAAGTCAGCGATAACAAGGACAAAAGCGTCATCCGACGACCCGTCACAACATCCGTACATCCCGTCGTGACACTTCATCCCGTCACGGGTGCTAAGAATCTCTTCATAAACGCTTCCTACACGCGAAGGATCGTTGGCTTTGACGATGAGGAGTCGGAATACCTTCTCAAGTTTCTGTTCAATCATATCAGCTCGGGCCATGATTTTACGTGTCGTGTAAGGTATGAGCCGGGGACGGTGGTGCTTTGGGATCAGAGATGTGTGCAGCATAGTCAGACGTTGGATTATCCTGTTGGCGCGAGGAGACATGCGTTTAGGTTGACGGCGCTGGCTAATGTGCCGCTTCCGAGTAGGGTTGAGGAGGGGGATGATGGGTGTGAGTTTGAGGAGGAGAGGCGGATGTTGGGGCTTTGTTGAGTGCGGCTGGCTTCTTGGTTCATAATCTAATTCTTGGGTAACTCCTTCGTCCTGCTTCATCTTCCGTTTCCACCCGTCTTATTTCCACTTCTTGTTTTAACATCTTACTCAAACTCGTCACCTTTCCGCAATTCAAACTCAAGCTACCCATCCAACCTACCGCATTACTTGGACTACAAGACCCCCTTCTCACCCGTTATAAGGTCAATTGTTCTAGGTTATTACAGATAATTAAGGCCGAACGGGAGAGGCCCTCCCGTTTTCAGGGCCTCTTTCATTTTAACCTTTATTATACAAAACACTGACAGAGAATTAAGATTAAAACAAGAGAAAAGAGGGATCTTGTATAAGAATTAATACAATAACTCCTCTCACACCTTCCCCACCAACCCCCTCTCAAAATCAAGCAACTCCCTCATAACCCTCTCCCCCAAAATCTCCTCTCCCCTCTCCTCCTTCATCGGCAACAACGGCCGTCGAGGATTCGCTGGGTATCCGAATAATCTATTCAGCACCCTTTTCATTCCGGGGATCTACACAGATTCTCATGTCAGAAAAGGAGTTTTGGGATTGGATTGGACTTACCCCGATTTTCAGAGCTACGCCATCTGCATTCGCTACTAAATTTTGTAATTTCTGGGCTGAAGTATATGTGCTGCTACCGGGTGCACTTTGACATAATTCCCAAAGCTTCACACAAGTTCTCTGTCACAACCATCAGCAAACCCCCCAATAGACCCCTTTCCCCCTTCGACATACCGGAGCAAAATTCGCCAATCCCGTAATAGCTCCCGAACTGCCCACACTCATACTCGGCAACAAAAAATCTATAAATCCATCGATGACCAAAAACGGCGCGTTTTCTTGCTTACGGGGATATTGAAGGGCGAAGAAAGGATCGTTGACGACAGAGGTTATACGGGTTAGTTTTCCGAGGGAGCCACAGGTGAGTTTTACGCCGCAGATGTTGGGGGAGGACAAGGCGATGGAGAGGATGGTGTCGTGGTCCATGTCGATTCCGGGGGTTTGGGCGGGGAAGTTGTAGAGGAGGCTAGGGGGTGTTAGATTTGGGGGTAGAGGGGGGGGAGGGGAAGGGGGGAGGAAAGGGGTGAGGGAAGGGGGGTTGTTTTCTGATTGTAAGTGAACACTTATTGATCTCTCAATCACTGTCAATACTACCAGAAAGCAGACAGACAATAGCTTGGTACACGTTCCCACAGAATACAACCGCGAAACTCTCGATGCCGTATCAATTAGTTTCGAGCACCTTCTCCCCCTTTTTTAACCCCAATATGCCACTCGATGACAAAGAATCAAGATCCAAACGGAAGGAACACTCTCATTTCCAACCTCATTACACCACATATTCAGAGACAACCTCATCCAAAACGGGAGAAAAAAGATAGTGCTCCAAACCAACAGCTACAACATTTCAAACAGTAGATATACACTTACATCGGAATCGGACTCGCCTCAGCAATCTCCACAAAATAATTCTTAATCGCGCGCATATCATCCGCAACCAGCGCACCAGCAAAAAACCCAGGTGGTAACGCAAGTCCGAAATCAGCGCCTGCTTGTGCTGCAGAAATAGCGAGACTTATGGATTCGCGTGTGCTGGTTGCGCCGATGCCTGCTATGATTGGGATATGGTTGAGATTTGCTTCGTCGAGGGTGGTTCTTGCTGCGGTTATGAGGTGGGAACGCTCGGTTGCGCTCTGGTGGTTCAAATGAGTCTTGGGATTTTATTTTGAGGGTTTGGTGACGTACGAGATGTGGTGCTTCTCCCATGGTTCCAGAGATTACGGGATAAGTCCCAGCGGATGCTGTGACTTTGTGAGGAGGGGAGGTTAGTATTTCCATATTTCTTTCAAGACTTGGAAAAGTCACTTACAGAGAACATGTTTCTTGAACGAGGGAATGTCTGTTGTGAAGTGAGTATGAAAACTAAGATCCTACTCTTAGTCGTAGCTTATTCCATACCTAACTCCTCACTATCCTCGAAAAAGAATGTCGGAAGTGGTGTATAAATCCCCTTAGGGAGCGCTCTCGTCATATCGCTTAAGTCCCCCTGAATCCAAAGCCCAAAGTTATTTCCCGAGTCACAGATGATTTTTTGACTCCAGCAACGAATATCAATTCGAAAGAGAATTATTGCTGTTTCAATCAAGTCTCATTGACACTTCACGCAGGCTGAAATCAGGTTCGGGACACTTCCGAATGTTTCAAGGTTCCCACTTTTGGGATTTGGAAATTCCCCGTTGTGATTGATGGACCCTGGCCGACGGCCTGCGTGATAACAATTCAGCAACGAATTAACGACAACCCCGCCATCAAAGACACGATAATGAAGCGGCAAAAGGAGACCCATACCTTTGGATAAAAGAGCTCCTCTCTTATCTTATCTCCACGCAAAATGGACTTCTCCCGATCGCAATTAGATCGTACCAAGCGCTTGCAACTTAGTCTTACATCAATAACCTTTTGCTTGCCAACTTGTTAAAATTCCCCTTCTCTTCTCTTGGGGATTTTTGCATGATATATTCCTTTCTGCGAGACGATCACAGGACTTCGCGAAATGTCGACCCCATATGCAGAAGAACCAACAACCATCACACCCATACCTGAATACTCCGCAGACGCTGCACTGAAAGCCGTCAAAGCAGGCCAGGCAAATAACGTCGACATCGCCGCCCAAATTCTGGCGAATAATATCGACAGCAATGCCGGAGACACTTGGACTTTGCAGGAAG
This sequence comes from Hymenotorrendiella dingleyae, assembly GCA_003988905.1. Lineage (NCBI taxonomy): Eukaryota > Fungi > Ascomycota > Leotiomycetes > Helotiales > Helotiaceae > Hymenotorrendiella > Hymenotorrendiella dingleyae. The sequence goes on from QYAP01000025.1 coordinate 74,303, forward strand.
ACAAGCAGCTCATGCGTAAAGTCGATTGGCGTTTAATCCCGATTGTAAGAATCCTTAGCTCAACCTTCACTAACTGTTTGACTAACGCGTGATGGTTTAGCTATTTGTCTGCGCAACACTATCCGGATTAGATAAAACCGCAATTTCCGCAGCAGCGATCTATAATCTAAAGGACGATTTGAATCTTGTAGGACAACAGTACTCATGGATCGGATCCGCGCCATTCTTTGGCGGGCTAGCTTTCATGGGGCCATCAGCTTATTGTTTGCAAAAGTATGCACCCTTACCCCTTTTAATCCTCGCTTGCGTCACAAAACTCTATTACCTCTTGACTGACCTCTCTCATAGATTTCCGCCAGTCACATATTTCGCATGCAATGTTCTCTGCTGGGGAATTCTCGAAATGTGCATGGCAGCATGCACAGGATTCGGCTCCTTATTTGTTTGTCGCTTTCTCCTAGGAGGATTTGAGGCGTTGCTTATCCCTGCGGTGACTTTGCTTATTGCGATGTGGTATAAGCCTAATGAACAGCCTGCTAGGAATGCAATTATCCTAAATGTAGTTGCGCCAATCTTGAATGGTTTAGTTGCGTGGGCTGTGGGTAAGTGTCTTCAGTGCTAAACTTGGAACGTTAATTTGGCTTACCCAAAAACAGGATATCATTCCGGAACTTTTCCAGCATGGAAGATCATATTTTTAACACTGGGTGCCTTTACAATACTCTGGTCCCTAGTCGTCTTTTTCTTCCTGTAAGTCTCGAACCCCAACAACCCCCCTCGAAAATCTTCACAACTAACCATATACATCTCATCAAGACCGAATAACCCACTAGAAGCAAAATGGCTCTCAGAACGCGAAAAATACATGCTCATCCAACGAAAAGCAATCGACAACACCGGTCTAGAATCCAAAACCTTCAAACCGGAACAAATTTGGGAAGCCCTCCTAGATATCAAAACGTGGTTAATCTGGTTCGCTATCGTGGCCTTACAAGTTCCCAATGGCGGCCTTACAAATTTCAACACAATTATCATTCAAGGCCTTGGTTTTGATAGCAAGAAAACTGCTCTGCTTGCTATGCCATCTGGAGCAATGAGTACACTGTCTGGAATCGGGTTGTCCTACCTAGCTGCAACAACGCGCCGATATCGAACACTCATGGTCGCCATCTCAGTTCTACTTCCCCTAATCGGCGCTATCATATGTTATACACTCCCACGCACCAACCTAGCCGGTCAACTCATCGGTCTCTACATCCTATACACATACTGGGCACCCTACGTAACTCTCGTCTCCATCTACCAAGCCAACATCGCGGGCCACACCAAGAAGGTCTTCCTATTCGCATGGTTCTACGTTGCTTGGGCCACCGGCAACATCATTGGACCACAAACCTTTTTATCTTATCAAGCACCCGCTTATACTGGTGGCACGGTAGCGATGATCGTGTGCTATGTCCTTGCGATATTGTGTATTCTGAGTTATGGGGCTTTGTGTAAGTTGAGTAATAAGGCGAGGGCTGCGGAGATTAGTGGGAATCTTGGGGATATGGATTGGCTTGATTTGACCGATAAGGAGAATACTAGTTTTAAGTATACGACTTGATAGTTGTTTCAAATGATGTATGTATGGAAATATAAGCCTTTCAACCGTCTCGCAAAGTATAAATGGTGGGACAAACGGGTGTTGAAACAACTACTCATGGGATTATCCGCTGATCAACATTCAAATTTCCCTTGATTGTCTTAGAGCGCTTGAGAGAATAGACAGCAATTGTGGGCTGAGCTGACATGTAATCAGACGATAAAGTGATTACATACTATGTTACACTTTGATTGTCTCATATGAATGTTCAAGAAACCAGACGAAGATAAGGCGCCGAAATGGCAGGTGATAGAATGACAATATACATGTAACTATGGGATCATATTATTCTCTTATCTATATTTCAAGTTCCCCTTGATTGTCTCTGCTCTCTGAAGAGAATACACAAAGATGACAGTATGAAATGGCAGGGAATAGGATGAGATTACAATTGTCTATCTGGTATCTTGAACTCCACTAAGTATATAACAACTAATATACTTAGCAAAATCCCAGCAAAACCGGAGTGAAAGGCAGAGTTCTTACCTAAGACTAGCTCTAGTATTCCCTGATGCTTCTTACCCTCAGATCAGTCTTCATTCCAACTCTGATTCTCATAATATAGCAAAAGAGCAGAAAATAAACCTTGAATGATAATCAGAGAACAAGAACATAAGCCAAATAAGATAAAAAGTTAAAGTTACTAGACGCAAAACTCTGGAAATGTATTGACAGACTTCACTCTGATACTAGTCAAATCTCTGAAAAATTCCCAGTCAAAACGACGAAGAGATGATCTTGTCTATTCCTGCAAGGTGACTACCTATCCTGTTAGAGGCACCCAATATTCAGGCTAATGCCTTTGTGCTACTGTACCACCAATTCCAATTCTCAATAATCATCGTGGCGCTATTCTTCGCAGGGCTATTCTACTCCTACATTTCATGGCCTGACTATTAGACCTCATATCTTCTTCATCCCATACTTGCCACAAAGGCGCGTATGGTGGTGTTATTGTAGTATTTTGCGTAAACTGTTAAATGTCGCATCGTTCATCAGTCGTCGCTGTCCGATAGAACGATAACTTCAGGACCTTTACGAACAGGAGCGGTTCGCATTGGAGGCGTGTTCGAAGAGTTAGAAGGCCCCAGACTCTCCCAATGCGTATCTTCATAAAAACGCAAAACATGCTCGTCCATCATCATTTGTTTCCTACTAAACCCCGTAACAGTGAGCCCATCTAATTCTGTCACCCTGGATAGCCCAACATAGAGCTGGCCTGATTCGAAGATATCTCTCGATGACACTGTCGCATAATTTAAAGTCATTCCTTGGCTCTTATGTATCGATAAAGCCCAGGCCAAAGTGAGTGGAACCTGCGTTCTTGATACCAGATATCGATCGCCACGGGGTCCTTTCAACGTATCATGCGTGACATGAGGAATCGCTTGCTGCGATCCGTTGGCAAAACGCACTATGGGCCTTGTAAATCCATTTTGCGTTTGAAATGCAGCAAAGCATGAATCTTTCCATGGTCCCTGCTGCTTTTCCGGCCATGTTTCCGTTTCCGCAAAGCCAACGACTTCACCTTGAGTACCATTTACCAGCCCCCCTGCCTGATTAAGGTTGTGTAATAGAACAACCTTCGCACCAACCTTCAATGTCAGTTCACTGAGAAACCGGTGGTCCTTCAATGAATCTTTGTGCTCTCTCATCTTATTCATGATTTGTGTTGAGCGAGGAGGGTATGCATCATCGTCTTCGTGATCTTTTTTGATTGCTGCATCGTACGCGGTCCATGACTTTGCTTCTGTTGGTAAAAGCTTCAATTGGTTCATATTGAAATCTTTCACTTGGTTCAGCCGAGACATCAGTCGTACCGAAAATGCTTTCTCGGGCAGCTTTTTCTGTCGTTCCAAATCCCTCCATTCTTGATCCTCCAAGGGAGTTCCATCACGAATTTTGTTCAAGATGCTTTGGAACCGAGTGTCCTTCTGACGATGGATTTGCTCGAGTCTAATATGCCTCAATGATAGTTGCTTCCACACCGCAGCCCTACAAAATCGGGAAGTTTAGAATTCGAAGCACATAATGGACATAAGGAGTGAGGGGGTCAATGAACCATCCCAATGGAAAAGGAAACTTACTTGAAAGCCCATTTGTCCCCTTCCTTGAAGATTTGTGTATCTCCAACTTGGCATTTTTCATTGTGGCAGACAAACTCTCCCAATCTGGACATTGTATCACCACATTCCAGACAGCTCTCAAATGGCTTGACCGGAGGGAGCTGATGAAAATCGCCAACGAAAATAACTTGTTTACCCCCAAATGGACGTTGATTTCCCATGACATACTGGAACAATCGATTCAGACGCTCCAACCATTGATTCTCCACCATGGAAATTTCTTCAATTATGAGGCACTGGAGACCTCTTATAGCCTTTGCTGTTGCTTCCTTGACCAGTTTTAAGAGATCTTTCCATGCCTCTTTGAAAGAATTTGGATTCCATCCGGCAAAAGAGTAAGTCGTCTTTCCATCTAGTGGTAAGGCGGCAATTCCTGTGGGTGCGACAACCTGCAAATTGAATTTTTTGGATTTTTCCCTGAGGTTCTTGATAATAGCGCGTAAGGTGACCGTCTTTCCACTACCAGCTGCGCCGGTTAAGAATATATTGTGTCCGTCCATCGCAGTATCGACCACGATTTGTTGCGCAGCCGTGAGCTCAATTGGTGTCTCTTCCTCGACAGTCTCAGGGGTTTCCATGTTCTGTGTGTCGTTGGGCCCCTCAGATTCCTGAAAATAATCTGCTGCCACTGCCCGAGCCGCTTTAAACTTCTTTAACCATGGGCCTTCCTCGTTATCAGAGCCAGTGAGGTCGACAAATTCCTCCCGAGGTCTCTTGGATGTTGATGCTCTGCCGGGTTGACTTTCGCGAAGTTCAGGTCTGGCGATAAGGTTCGGATCAATTTCGGAGTATGGTGGTGGTGATTCGGCGTTGTCGCGAGGTTGCTTCACCTTTGAGATCTGTGTAGTCTCCAAATGTGCCCTCCAAGCTGTTTCCGCGTCGCGTTGGGTTTGGAAGCTCTTGTGCGAATTGCCAGGGACACCTTTGACTTGTGCTTCGCATTCCGGCCAAGAATTGTAAATACCTGGCTCCTTTCCGCGAAACACGACGTATATCTTTCTCCCCATTGCGGCGATCGCGATAGTGAGGTTGTTGTGAGAGCATTGAGGATGGAAGGTTTACCAAAAGTTATGTCGCGAAGCTTAGACCGTAGCCTCGCATTTGCGTTGGAGCGGGACGAGGCGAGGCTCCTCCACAGCATCCGTGCGTAAAGTGGGCTGCTGTGGCTGTGCTACGGCAGGCCATACGGGTACATATATCACGTGATAGGCAAGATCATGTGACCTCGAGGACTCTTCGTTCAACCTTGAACCCCTTCTATCGTCGATGTAATGGTGTCTGTGCTTATAGAGAGAATGGGTAAATCTTTGGACGTTGATCGGAAAACTTATACTCGTCCGAAATACTTAGTATTCTGGCTTATCACTATTTTCTCAGATCCTTTGACGTAATGCAAGCTCATACGCTGAATACTTAGTCAGCACCGGACTTACCGGCGTTTGCCCCGACACAGCTCGGCCTCGACGTAAACATTCGCCCATCATGGACAGCATATTTCTACTTGTACACTGCAGATTTACACGGGCTTTTAGAAGTACTCGATTGTCATGGCAAAGTCTCACAAAGCTTTAATAATGCCGGCACTACCTGAATACCAGAATGTCTTTCGGCTGGGGAAGCCAGAAAGCTCAAACAATGGAAACCAGTCTCGCGTTGCCAAAAGAAATCGCCAATCGGTCTCTTGCGGTTTATGCAGAATCAAAAAGTGAGTTTTGTACACGAGCAGAGCTTTCAATTAAACAGAGATGCTCATCATGAATCTAGGCTTCGTTGCGACCGTCAACATCCATGTACATCTTGTTGTAAAAGGGGAGATGAAGCAGCTTGCACCTACAGCGGCCCAGCCAAACCCACTCAAAAAGTGGTGCCAGTCCGAGAGGTAAAAGCGTCAACATCGGCATCAGAAGCGCAATTGAGGCTGCAGAAACTCGAGGAAATGGTTACGAGCCTCATGCAAAATGCTCAGGATGGTCCAGAGCAAGCCAACCTATCTCATCCAAGCAATATAGAACCCTATCGTTATTCAGAGAGCCCATCTCGAGACTCTATCACCACTTCTGCTGGCCCTGGCCATCTGGTAAGTCAGAAATATGCCAAAGTTACATTCTATTTTCAATCCAATTTCCTGAGTCGAGGAATCGGCTTTTTTCTCTTCAAAATAGCCTACCATTCCTGCATTACGGCTGATTCTGAATTCTGGCTTATAGGATATCAATGGCCTGGGAGCTAAATATCACGGAGCCACAAACTGGACTACAGTTCTCGAGAATGTGAGTTTCACAGGCCTTTTCAATTTAATCCCAACTGACACTTCTTAGATTCGAGGTATTCAAGACGTGCTTGAGACTACCAATACCCACGAGATCGAAGAGGCGCCTGCACCTGCCCATCTAATCGAACCAGATATTCTGTTTGGCACTCCCCAACCATCCTCCTTGAAAGACTTTTACGATTCTCTTCCACCAAGAGCAACAGTAGATTATCTGCTGTCTACGTACTTCAATTCGAAACACAACGCAGGGCGTGAGTAAGCCTTCTAATGGACTAAAATTTCCTCTGCTAACTGAGCCTCGAGTAGCAATTGTCCACAGCGTAAAGTTTCTCCGAGAAGTAAGTTTACTCGCAGTTGAATTTCCCCCGAAACTAATTGACTTAACAGTATGAACTATTCTGGACGGACCGTTCATCGGCGTCGTTGTTATGGATGTCAATTCTATTTTCAGCCTTATATATGGGCTCATGCGTGTTGATAGCAACCGGGAAGGAACATGAAAATCGCCTAAATCATCAGATTTTCTTTCTGCGGTCTGGCCAGGCACTGGTAGCTGGAAAGTACGAAAACGGAAAACCCTATTCTGTCGAAGCATTACTGTTCTACGGCTCTTGCAAACATGCCCAAAGGTATGTATTCTACGAGATTTCCTTCCTGTCTTAACTACCTCAGGGTTGCTGATAGACGGCAACCCGACTTAAGAGCTTAACTCGGGATTTCAAAAACCTGGACTAGTCTTATCACTCATGAGATTTGAAATTATATATTGAAAACAGCTGACTCAGAAATTTTTGATGGTACTAGGGAAGATCTCGAAGGGAATCTCTGGGTGATAATGGGCATAGTGGCACGTTTAGCCCTACGAATGGGTTACCACCGAGATCCTCGCCACCTACCCAATATTTCAGTCTTTGAGGGTGAGATGAGGAGAAGAACATGGATGCAGGTGGTATGCATGGATCTGATACTCTCTTTCTCTTCGGGATTACCGCCCATCATTTCAGAGGACGAGTGTGATACCGAACCTGCGAGTAGTTTGCTCGATACGGACTTTGACGAAGACTGCAAAGTTCTTCCTCCGTCCCGGCCTCCAGCTGACGCGACACCAATACTATATTGGTGCGAGAAGAGCCGCATGGCCAAGATCCTGAGACGGGTAATTCTGCATGCTCTATCTACCAAGAATCCATCCTATGAAGAGACAATGAAGCTTGACGGCGAGCTCGACGCGCAACATGCAGCGAGACCACTCGGCCTGCAGATGAAGCCTGTGAGCGCATCGTTCACTGATCAACCCAACGTCATACTCCACAGACTCATGCTCGAACTCTTATACCTTCGAAGTTCATGCGTCCTTCATCGAAAGTATATCAGCTACGAACGATCAAACTTCGCATACGATTACTCGCGGAAAAAATGCCTGAGCGCCGCACTTCGGATTCTCGAATATCAATCAGAAATGCACCACGCTTGTAAACCAGGCGGTCAACTGCACAACGACAGATGGATGTTATCGAATCTCATGCTCTACGATTTCCTCCTCGCAGTAATGGTCGTCTGCCTAGAACTGTACGAATCCAAGCAGGAACCAAATAGTGATCCCGCTGTTCAAGACAAACAATGCGCCGCTGTCAAGCAATCCTATGATATCTGGTGTTCCCGACGACCATTTTCAAAGGAGGCGAGAAGGGCTTCTAATGTGCTTGGAGCTATGCTTGCGAAAATTGGCAAGACCGAAATTCCTCCTCAGTTTGGAGCTGAAATGAATGGACTTGAACCTGGTCCTACACCTGCCCTCACACCCATCGAAACCCCTGCGGTGGCTACAGAACCAGCTATCGACCCATCAATCTGCGAGACTCCCATGCATCAACCATCACAACAAGCACCAGAACCAGCCCAGAATTTCTTCCCTATGGATTTCGATATGCAAGGTTCATATGAAACGGCAGATTACGTCAACACTGTATTCGGCAAGTCTAATAATATTGACTGGGTAAGTTTTGCTAAATCGTGACATGGTATTTTTGCTGACGTGCGTAGAATTTTATCGACCATTATCTGGTTGAGCAAGGGGAAGGAGGGAAGCGTAATGAGGACTTGGCGTTTAATTTGCAACTCTCTTAGTCTTTAATGTCGTTTTAATTTTTATCGTACCGGTAATGAAACCGAAATATACGAAATATAACTAGATATCAAGCAGCATTACATAAATGCCTCTCAACGGTCCTCGGACGTTTTATCTTCTACACGGCTACTATCATAGCACGAAGGAGTAGTTGGTAACTTGATTCGCTTCCTGTTTGACATCTACCGGTGTGCAAGCGGAAAGATAGTCTGTCTTAAGCCGACAGCACTTAGTGCGCCCCTTTAGCTGGTACGCCTTGTCGTGCGAGGTACCTAGGCGCACAGTTGGCTCTGCAATTTGGCAGCTGATATTGAAATCTCCTGGCCTTTTTAAAAATCAACGGATCTATTATTCTTTTGTTTCTCTAAAGTTCTAATCTATGGGGGTATCTCTGGCATCAGCTGCTCTCCTCTTCGGATCAAGCTCTCTCATGATCCACTCGTAGACAGTCCACTGCGCAGCATTCACAATGAAAGCTCTGAAACTGCAAACCGCCAATCCTCTGAAAAACACACTTGGGCCTTCCGTTCTGTACGCATTCCGTGCAACTTCCACAGCACCAAGTCTTCGTTGTGGTGAGCCTTCAACTGCACTTGCGAGCAGTGGCGAATTCTCTGCTGGTGCATTTGACATGACTTGTGTTTGTACTCGAGTCTTGATCACGTCCAAGGGAAAGACGCTAGCCCATGTAATGACGCCGGCCAGGCCGCCACATAACAGAACTTTGGCTGCTTCTTGAATTCCGGGCTCAGTGCGAGCGTTATTTTGACCCAGTTTTGATTCCATTAACCTTGTGCTCAATTCGTAGGACCAAAAGTAAAAACCGTAGCCGATGCTGTCTCTGAGTGCTGTGACAACGCCGCCGAAGTAGAGGCCGCGAATTCCCTCCGCTCGAACAATATCTTTTGTGATTGACCAACTTGAAGGAGCAGTTGCTGAAGATACCATTTGAGCTCGACATTTGACGAGTTCTGTTGGAGTGCTGACTACCCAAGTTGCAAGACCCCCAATTGCTCCTGCTGTCCAAGTTGTCCATAAATTCGGCGGTACGCCAGCGGGATTTGTATTCAGTAGAGCGGTTGTGCGATTATATGTCATGAACAAAAGGGCATTGAGCGCGCCATATCCAAGTATTGGTGCTGTCGCGCCGCGAATGAGAGAGCCGGCGTTTGAAAATTGAGATGTGTAGCTTGAGGGATTGCTCGTGATCGAAGGAGTACCGGCTTGTACGCGGACTTTGATGAGATCTAAAGGGTTACCAATGAGGATTCCAACAGCGCCGCTGATGTATCCAGCGAAGAAGTCCGCAGACATGTTGTATTATTTTGTATTAGGAGGCGAGGTGTATTTCGATTCGTCTATGATTTGTTCGCAATATTGTACAGTGCAGTCTAAAGGTGAGGTAGTCGGGAAAGCGCTCAAAAGCTTGAGGGTTCTTCAGTATCTTCTTGCGATCGCTTCTTCCAGTGTCGTCGTTGAGGTTTGTACGCAAGAACTGGGTCGGCATAGTCCCTCACAGTGAACTTTGCGATTGTTATCTGCGTCAAGAGACCAGCGAAGACAACTCCCCAGCCAAGTCCCGCTCTCAATGGCCGCGGGAATCGTGTTGCAAAGGAAGTCGCGGAAGCGGTAGATGCGACTGCAGACTCTGACTTCTTGATGTATTGGTGATGGCAGACTTGGGCCGCAAAAGCTCCGCCGAGAATTGTAGCTTGGTTGTCTGCGAGAAAGCGATCGAAGGAGGTGGGGGGTTTGGATGGAGGGGTCATGGTGGGTCGGTCGAAGTTCGCGAAATATATACAGTGGACCGTGTGGGTGATAAAGTTCCGATTGTCTAAAGGTGAAGTAGGAAAATTGAAAGAGTGGGAGAGTGAACGGGAACGCAAAAATGCAAGAAAAAATATAGAATGAAGGGAGAGGGAACTGCTTAAGTAGGACAAAGAAAGAAACCGAGTAGAAAAATGTTGAGAGACGGACAAAACCGGGGAATCGACTCGTGCCTGCAAGCGTCTTCCTAGACATTTCCGACCGAAATCTGTCTTTCCGATTTCCCGGGCTTGTGGCTGGTGTGGTGCAGGTGGTGGCTGTGGGAGCTCGCTTGGTATTCCAGATTGGGAATCAAGAAGTTGAATTTGAATTGAATCGCTGCATTGGGGATAGCGTGCGCAGTGGCAAGGGAGTGTGTGGCTGGTGCATATGGCTGCCTTGCACACGTGCGAGCGTGCCTTGGTCTTGGAGTCGCGTAACGTCGCGAAGCGCGTTTTCCCCATCAACATTGGGCATCAAGCCCACCACAACTCACAAAGCTCGCAATTCAACCATCTCTGCAGTCAAACTTGCCACAAAGAGATTCCAGAAGCGTACATGTCCGATTGACCAGCAAACAAATCAACCAGGATGATGATAACTCCTCCAGGCGCTTCAGACGAACCGCCATTGAGCACTCCAGCGGTGGCGAGGAAGCGACTTGGAACAGTTGCCGGAACCCCTCAGAGTGCCGACAATTTGAAGAAGGCTTTCAAAATCACATTGAGCGACGACAAGGAAAATACTCCCATCAAAAGACCAGCTGCCTCTCAAGCTCGTCTATTCAGTGGCACCCCGCAGTCCGCCAATAGACTATCTAAACCCTTCAAGTGTCCCGGTTCAGCAACGATCACTCGAGTTTCTGCGAAGCCTGCGAGGAAGAGACGAAAGGTTGATTATGGAGGAGCTGATGGTGCGAAGGACGAGGAGGATAAGCCTTGGACGAATGAGGACCGAATGGCCCTTGCCAATAGAGATGCGAACAAATTCCCTGTATTCGAAGTCAAGGACAAGGATACTATGTTCCGGAAACGATTTGCGGTCCCGTTAATAAATAAAGACTCGGGGACATACAACCCAAGCCGACCACCGCCTACGCTTGGATTGAGGCAGGGAGCGGTGTTCATTGCCAAAGCATTACATGACCCAAGTGGAGAATTTGCGATTGTCCTCTACGATCCTACCATTGACGAAAAACCAAAAACTATCGAGGAGGCAAAGAAGGAGGCTGATGGAGAGGTTCCGAAAATCGACGCTCCTCTGGTGCATAAAAGTCTGGCAGAAATATTAGGAATCAAGAAGGTGGTGGAGGGCGAAAGACCAAAAGTTCCTGTTGTTATCGATCCACGCTTAGCGAAAGTCTTGCGGCCCCATCAAATCGAGGGAGTCAAATTTATGTACAAGTGCGTCACAGGTATGATTGAGGAGAAAGCCAATGGTTGTATAATGGCGGATGAAATGGGATTGGGAAAGACCCTACAATGCATCACCCTGATGTGGACTTTGTTAAAGCAGTCTCCTGATGCAGGAAAGACTACTATACAAAAAGCTGTCATTGTTTGTCCTTCGAGTTTGGTGAGGAATTGGGCAAATGAGTTAGTCAAATGGCTCGGACCCGATGCTATCCAGCCATTTGCTATCGACGGGAAGGCCTCCAAGGAAGAGCTTACACAACAACTAAGGCAATGGGCCATTGCGAGTGGTCGGGCCGTAACTCGACCAGTTATCATTGTCTCGTACGAAACTTTACGACTAAATGTTGGAGAACTGAAAAACACTCCAATCGGACTTATGCTATGTGATGAGGGCCATCGATTGAAGAATGGAGACAGTCAGACCTTCACCGCCTTGAATGATCTCAATGTCTCCAGGAGGGTTATCTTGTCGGGCACGCCTATTCAAAACGATCTCTCGGAATACTTCTCACTTGTCAGCTTCGCCAATCCCGGACTTCTTGGAACACGTATGGAGTTCCGCAAGAAGTATGAGCTCCCCATCTTAAGAGGACGAGATGCTGGTGGTAGCGAGAAGGACCAACAAAAAGGGAATGAGCGCCTTCGGGAGCTTCTCGATGTTGTCAACAAATTTATCATTCGAAGGACAAATGATATTCTCTCGAAATACTTGCCGGTGAAGTACGAACATGTCGTCTTCTGCAATCTTGCTCCTTTTCAACTGGATTTATACAACCACTTTATTAGCAGTCCCGATATCAAAGCTCTGCTTCGTGGCAAAGGGAGCCAACCTCTTAAGGCTATTATGATGCTCAAGAAACTTTGCAATCATCCTGATCTTCTGAACCTACCAGATGACTTACCTGGATGTGAGAAGTTGTGGCCGGAAGATTATGTGCCAAAAGATGCCCGCGGAAGAGACCGAGAGATCAGACCTTGGTACTCGGGAAAGATGCAGGTACTTGATCGCATGCTCGCTCGGATTCGACAGGACACCAACGACAAGATTGTGCTTATCAGCAATTATACTCAAACTCTTGACATGTTCGATAAACTCTGTCGACATCGAGGGTATGGTAGTCTTCGCTTGGACGGTACCATGAATGTCACCAAACGACAGAAGCTAGTCGACAAATTCAACGACCCCGACGGCGGCGAATTCATCTTCCTCCTCAGTTCCAAAGCCGGAGGCTGCGGTCTCAATCTTATCGGTGCAAACCGACTCGTCCTATTCGACCCCGACTGGAATCCCGCTGCCGATCAGCAGGCTTTAGCAAGAGTATGGCGTGACGGGCAGAAAAAGGACTGTTTCGTGTACCGCTTCATCTCGACAGGAACCATCGAAGAAAAGATCTTCCAACGACAGTCCCACAAACAATCTCTCTCGTCCTGCGTTGTAGACTCTGCCGAGGATGTAGAGCGACACTTTACGGCGGATAGTCTAAGGGAGCTGTTCCAATACTATGGTAAGACGACTAGTGACACACATGACACGTTCAAGTGCAAGCGCTGTAAGCCGGATGGGAAACAGTACATCAAGGCTCCTGCGATGATGTACGGTGATACGAGTACGTGGAACCATTTCGTGAATGAGACGATGAAGCCGATTCAAGACTTGCTGTTGCGCCAGGAGGTCGGCGATAAGGAGGTCTCTGCTGTTTTTCAGTATATTTCGCATTGAAGAGGATACGGTTGTACGGTTTCTAGCGGGACGATGGCTCTTTTTTGGCATTTTCGAGGAGGGTATTCATGAATCGGCGTTCTTGGTGGTTTAAAGTGGAAGGTATTTTTTTCCATTGAGCATAGACAGGTGTTCGTTGCTAGACTTGATGAGGTACGCTACTTTCAATAATGATAATTGAAGGGATTCAGAACATTGCTACAGTAGCAGAGTTCAAATGCAGTGATGAATCAGTTTCATTTTATTGGTATCAGAACAGCACGCTCCATCTGATCAAAACCATACATATACCCATCCGATCAAAGCCCTCTCAGCGCAAGTAAAGCTCTTTTCCCTCTCTTGATACTTTCTCTTTTCTACACTTGCTCCCTGAAACTCTCCACACATACCTGTATCACCCCATCTATCACATTATTCTTCCGTGCCACAACATCGTCATTCCGGGGGTGGCTTGAATGTTGTGTAGCATGTGTTACTATGCTCACAGATTCTGCAAGGCAAGTGGTACGTACCGGGCAGTATAGATGCAGCTTGGAGGGGTCTTGGGTGGGTGGAAATTTTGTTACACTACCACGTGTTACCGGTAGGAAGAGGGGGGAGGAGAGGAAGGCAGGTTGGGGTTAGGGTTGGTTTGGATGATGTGGTATGGCGATTGGTGGTTGGATTGGGAGAGTCGTAGGCTGTGTGGTTGGTGAAGGTTGAGAAATGTGTTCTAGCAGGCGGTGATGACAAATGGGCTTTGCTTCAAGCCGAAGGAACATACTGTACTTGCAAGTTAATAATCCAGCGATATGGTGAGCATAAAGAGGACCCCCCTATATACTCGACAAGGAAGGGAACGGTTAACAAACCATGTATGTTGTCAAAGCATACCAGCAATCAAAATAGAAAACAGCAATACTCACCCACGCACTCGTCCTCAAACTCCAATCATAAATCAAAACAGCCATTCCATATATTAAACTGCCTAGGTACTCTTTCCTTCGATACACAAAAGCGGACACAATTAACCACTGCCACCAATTAACTCATCGACAAAAGAAAGGTAAAAGTGGACAAATGAAAGAGATATTAGTCGTGGTGATGCGAGAACCCGGTAAGCCATATCTTTGCTGACCCCGAATCGAAATCGTATATCCAACACTGATTGTCATGCTAGCTCTGATGGACCCACGCTGAGCAGGTCCTGTTGCCCATCGGATAGAGTGCAGTATTGCCTCCGGAGACTGGAAGGGCTGCGAGTCGTTTACAAAATCCCCAGCACTGACGAGAGTACGTTGAGTCCTTGAATATCGATGTTAGGGCAAAAGTTAACGGTAGCACCATTAGCGATATTGACAAGCTACTCCACGGTTAGCAACCTTTCTGAGCGAATCATTGACAGAGTATCCGCTAGTGGATGAACTTACTCCACTGGGCGCAACAACTGCGGGTGCGCTATTGATAGGACAACAGGCAACCTGAGTATTGCCATTGCAAGATGATTGACCACTAAGGCTTAAGCCTATTTTCGCACGTTAGATCTCGTCACTTGCACACGTCTTGTACAACTTCCCAACATGTTTGGTTTGTAGGAAAGTAGTTGCAGTGTTCTCAGCATAGAAAGGGGGGAGTGAAGCGAGCGTAGCATACAATTCAAGCCAATCTCACTAACTACACCGTCTAGGTCAAGCAGTCCAGCGAAAATCGAGAAAAGCCCTGGGTTTTGAGACTTGCTGATTTTCTGGTCGCAGCAGCTAATTTCCCCGCTGGCCGCGTCCTATGTATCATCAAATTAAACTTAGCAGTTGACTTGGAAGTAAGTTTGGGCAAGGGTATAGTGGGTGGGAACAAATTGCGCCTGGCAAGCCGGCAGCACGCTGTAAATCGGAGTACTGTACATACACAATTCTGAGTCGTCCGACGCTGAATAATATCAACTGTTGGAACAGCTACTGCAATCGCAGCGATGGAGACAACGGTGAGGAGTTGTGTGAGTCTCATTTTGATTTGTTGCTTGCTGGTAGGCGTTGAAAAGGTTCTAGGAAGAGGTGGATCCGATGTCAGGAAGAAGTGAGAGACTGAAGAGGAGAAGGGTGGAAGATGTAGTTGTCGAGCTGCTGCTGCTGCTGATGATGATGGTGAAAAATGGAGCGCTCCACTCCAGTTTATATAGAAACCCAACCCTCCATTCTATCAATATCCAATTCCGAGATCTCCAAAATTCTTAGTCACACCTGTATTTGAAGCTGAAATTTCGAGGGCTTCGTGAAATGAGTGTTACGGTACATACCACCTACCCTCGCTCGGCATCGGCATGTGGCAAAGGTTACCTCACCTACTATTTCGTAGAAACACCTCCACATATTTAGCTTGGCACGGACCGGAGAGAAAATATATTGAAGGTAAGGTGACGAGACGTAGTTCAAAGATTATATTTGGAAGCAGAGTTTCGGAAGAATGGTGTGACGAGGAGTATCACTTGGACGCTGAGGGATGGTAGCATCTCGGCTCACGCAACTCGGACTTCCAAATTTTCGTTGCCGAGTTTGTGTTCTCAATGTGTCGAGCAACTTCTGTATACTTTCAGATGGTGAGTAGATCTCATCATCATGGACATCTGTAGCCTATGAGATGGTAAAGGGGTGGCTACATTCGATATGCAACAAAAATAAAAGCTTCCCGTCTAGACAATGGAAGGAAGCGTAACGCAGCACGAAAGTTTGGAGTAATATACCGCTGGGGTCTCTGTAAACCACGTGGAGTATGGTCAGTAAATACCTATGCTGAGACCTATACAACACCCTCATATCAAGCCACTTGCAAGAATCAAAGCCCTCAAGCTGTCCACGAGCTCCTTGCCACAGAAAGAGAACAATACGACAAACAAATTACCGTATTAATTGGTTTAGAGCGCCACCCCTTTCCCATTTTAACATCCATTCTCTTAAATACCCTGGCACAACAAGGGTCAAAATGACAGAGGCTCAGTTTTCGGGAGAGGGTTCGTTCGCGGAAGAAACTCTCCCGATAATCTCAATTCTCTTTAATAATCTGGCACAATGAGATCAAAAACGGAAGAGGGGGGGCGCTCTAAATCAATTAATACGGTACCCATAAGCCATGAGAGTCCTTTCGAAGAGAATAAAAATGGCAATACCGCGTAACAATCTCATCAACGCTGATCGCTCAGTGGTGTTATGATAGAGATCTGGTGTCGCCGGTCATATACCACACAGCGAAATGATCCCATGCCAATACGAGCATACTAATCACAGTATTTCTTGCTAGCGCTGATCCGAAGACACAGGCACGCGATAATGTACAGTTTTGTGGGATAAAAACATATTGTAACCTTCACCACGCGCGATCGCCACTTTGCAATTCAAACAATATCGGAAACACAGTACGAATATCTTGATAGAGAAGTTTCACTGGGTGTTAAAAGTCGTGCTGGAGCCCGAATAGTCACTCGGAATCAGCCGTGGCAGATCAACTTTGATCACAAGAGAGTCGGCGACAAACTTTGGGAAGTAAATTCTCACGATCCCTCGCTTTCTCTCAATGTGGATTCTCCGAATGCTCGGGCACTTGCACGATGAACTTAGAGCATGGAGACGATCATGGCCATGGCAAATGTAAAGTATCACCAATAAATAGCTGAAAATAGCAAGAAACATTCAAAATTTGGTCTACTCACAACCAAAGTCGCTGTACATGATTGCAAATGAGAAGTTCAAAACTCCAGAATTACCGATATTCTCTCCGAGGCAGCAATAAGCCCTCTCTTTCCATAGAGACGTGCGTATGCAAGAGAGAGTAAGGTAACGCGGTCAAAGATCTAGTAAGATTTCAGTGCTGCTCATATTCCCACACACTCCACCACACTGCCATGTTGGCAGCAACCACTAGATCAAGCATCTTAAGCCCTTCATCGTAAATGACAAGCTTGCCAAGTTTCGCTAACTTTCCTCTACTGCCTCCGCCAGCTTTTTCTTGGCCAAGCCTGAGATCTAGACGGCTGTCTTCTTCCTCGCCTTCAGTCGAAGAATGATTACGTAAGCTATATGGGATATAATGAGAATCTTCGTCTTCGCTGAAACCAGCCAGAGAAGATGAGTAACTAGGTCTAGGTGGTAATGGCGGCCGTTCGTTTGCGTTGTCTGGAGTTAATGTTGACCAAGATGATGGATATGGCCTTGGAGGGAGAACAGGTTTCTCCATGTCGGAGGATGATTTATTGCGAATATGACGGAGTTTTGAGATTGCAGAGCGTTTGAAATTTGTGACCCCTTCATTGGAACGCGTGCGATCTTTCAATGAAGAAAATACATCAGATGTAGGTAGATTGAAGCGGAGCTCGCTCACAGGTGCAGGTGCTTGAGCAGAGGCCAATGATTCTGGGTTGTTATTGTTCTTCGGGTGTGGCAATGTGTGCCTACACTTCAATGATCGGCCAGCACCACCCGTCGTAAACTTGCATTGACCTTGCCAAGGGCTCAGAAACATATAGCCCTTTCTTTGGGGAGCCAGTGTCGGGTCGCCTTCGTGAGAGGCTGTGGAACTGATACTGTCACTCCGCCCATGTGCTGTACTATATTTGACGGAGAGGTCAGAAGGCGTTCTTTTGTGTTGTGTTCGAGCCCAAAACCCGGATCCTTCCATACTAATTTGACGGTCAAAGCTCACCGGCGCAGCAGGCTTTTCTTTATTAATATAGGAATTTCCAGCGGGCACGTTTATGGGTGTAGAGCCGTTTCCAGCAGCGTATGCATTTCGAAAGGTGGAATAGCCAGGTGCTGTGAGATGTATGGACATGTCAAAATACGGCTTCCTCGTTCTTGGCGGAGGCCTCGATCCTGCATTGTAGCTTTCATCGAGAGTAGGACGTCCAGAAATACTGCCTATATTCCATTGGGCTCCGGAAGAAGGATCTCGCCGAATGAGTGTTATAGAAAACCCATTCGATTGAGTGTCAGGCATTCCGTTTGTGTGTAGGGCCGATACGCTTAATCCAGAACTTCTCGTTGCGTCTATACTGGCTCTAGAAGACGGACCCTCTTGCGAAGGCCTTGAAGGCATATCCAGAGTTGGCGGGGGAGGCTTTTGTCCTACCGTTGATTCAGGTACTAGCGTGCGAGCTCCCAAAGGACGACGCGGGATTGAATGAGTTCGAATTGGGGCCGCCGTTACACCTGGATCGCGGACATCTTCCAGAGATGAGCGCAGACTGCTTCCCTGAGAAGGACGGGGTATATCAAGAGAAGCTCGAGAACCCTCCGGCAATGGTTTTCGAAGCAAGGGCTTCTGTACAAACGGAGCTCTTGGCCGAGGGTCTTCCTGCTCCTGAGAGAGTCTCGTTTGGTCTTGGTGAAGTAGGCACAGATCATCTTCTGTGTTTACGTGAAGGTAATATAGAGAGCTTGCTACGTCGCTGCTGGTGACATTGTGACCCTGCGGTTTGAGTGTGGTGAGAATGATATCTTCAAAATAATTAGCTTTTTGATAACATTTCTTCAGAAAACGTGACCCACCTCTGCTTCCTGGAACTCGTGAGATATAGAGGTACAAGGGGTCGCGCTTTTGCTCCGTTGGATTTCGAGGATATTTGGGTGGATTTGCGGCGAGCTGCGTAATTGCCGACAGCGACGTTGCTTCAACAGATTCGGCCATGGTCGTTTGTAAGTTGGGTGGGAGATTGAGAGGCGGCAGCAGGTGTTTATTGCATCAACTGTACTTGGCAGCGGGTCGCCACGCGCAAAGTCTCGGAAAACAGATGTATGAGATAGCTAAGGCGGCAAAAAATATCCGGAGTTGAGTTGTCAAAGAAGCAAGTATGCGCTGCCATGGGTTGAAACCAGGATCATCAAGTGTCAAAATGCCGTCAAATATTATGATGGAGCCTGGAGGGCAGTGTTCCTCTCAGCCCCTACCTATATGCCGTTTTGGGACGATAGATAGGAAATGCAGCGCTTCAGAACGCGAAGAGTCGAGTTTCGGAGTGGGTTAAAGGCCGAGTAAATATTCACATCCGGAGCATTCTGACTGTTGCCAGCTGGTTGCCACAAGGGCTGTTGCTTGGTTGTTGCTTGCGTGTTAGGATGGCTGAGTCTTGGAGGCAGAGCAGGCTCACAGGTTGGCACCAGCGAGAAAAAGAATAGTCTACTGCAATAAAGTTCTGCGGAGACCTTGATCGGCATCGTTTAGTCGGCACATAGAAAAGTTTCATCGCATGTTGTAGAAGAAGTGATGCAGACATAAAATGATATCATGGGAAGATAAATTCATCATTTTGGGTGTTTGTAAGTGCAGGTGAAAGAAATCAAGGCTTAACGGGCAAAGATGCCGCCATAAGTTCGAGGCTTACATAGTGGGGGTGACCAGACCCCTGCGACCATGCGGCTGGACCAATCAGGAGCTATCATATCACGAAGCGCAAACCCGCACTTACAACTCAAATTATTTTGTTCCTACCTACCGGCATCTCAAAAGATCGCCAACCTTTGCCACCAACAACCTTCCAGCTACGGAGTTTGACACAAGATTTATCTCTGTATCTCTGTGAACATATCAATAGGATTGATATTTCAGCGGCGTCATGGCGGACAGCACTCTGGAGGTTTGTGAACAATTCCCCCGCCAATTTTGCTCAAATTATTTACCAGCTTGGATTAGGAGCGATTGCGAGAACATGCAGAGGCCTTTGATGGTCTCCTGTCATTGATACCCGCAAAGCATTACTATGGGGAAGACAACAGTGTATGTATAGTCATTGCGATAGAACTAAATTCTCATTAGGTCCATTTTGGACTGACAAACCCCGCCTAGGATCAATGGAAGAAGAAAAAGCAAACGAAAGAGCAAGCAGCAGCAGCCAAACGTGCGAAACTCAACCCCGACTCCGATTCCATTAAGAGCGCAAAGGATGTCATGGACGAGCGTGTGCGAAAGAGGAAGCTAGAAGAATTAGAAGAGGCCGCCGACGAGTCCGAGATCGAGGGCGTGGAGAAGGAACAGCCAAAGCAGGGAATGAAGCAGCCGCAGGATAAGAAGTCGAAGAAGCAAAAGGTCTCCTCAAAGTCAGAAGAGAAAGATGATTCTGAAGCTGGCGAGGCAAAAATTTCGAAGAGTGCCGAAAAGGCTAAGCTGAAGCAAGAGCGGAAGAAGGAGAAAAACAAAAAGAAGTCGGAACCGAAGAAGGAGCAAGCGAAAGATTCTGAATCCAAGGTAACCAATTCCAAGGCAGCCAAACCTTCTCCAGACAACGAGGCCAACAAGAAACAAAGCCAAGCAGACGTCGCCACGGAAAGCACCGAGGAAGCGCAAGAGACTATTGTTGGTGATGACATGGTCGATTTTGAGGCCGACGGGTTAGAAGAGGAACAGCCTCAGAATCAGGATTCTTCCGCCACACCGAGTCCTTCGCCTCAATCGCCAGCTTTCGACAATCCTGCGCAGCCCAGTACAACCAACACCTCTACATCCTCCGTCATTCCACCAGCAACTGCACCCAAGCACATCAAACTTCCTACAGACCCAGAATTATTAAGATCAAGATTAGCGGCACGAATAGAAGCATTACGAGCAGCACGTAAAGCTGACGGTCCAGATGGAACACCTGCACGTAATCGACAAGAACTTATGGAATCGCGGAGAAAGAAGGAGGAGCAGCGTCGAGCACACAAAAAAGAACTCCGGTTGAAGGCCAAGATAGAGGAGGACGCTCGGCGGGAGGCTGCATTAGCATCGGCGCGAGACTCACCTGCATCGAGTATGATGAGCCCATCGATACAATCGCCACCTCAAAACTTCTCCTTTGGACGCGTTTCTTTCGCAGATGGACAACAACTCGCTGATGACATGACGACAATCCGAGATGGCCCAAAGAAGAGGGGCCCTCAAGACCTAACCACCGCCTTACAAGCCTCAGAAAACAAACGCAAGCGATTGGCAGGACTCGACGATGAGAAACGTGCCGATATTGAGGAGAAGGATCTATGGCTAAATGCCAAAAAGCGAGCACACGGCGAAAAAGTCCGAGACGATCCCTCACTACTAAAGAAAGCCCTCAAACGGAAAGACAAGATGAAGAAGAAGAGCGAGAAGGAGTGGACGGAACGAAAAGATGGTGTTGCCAAGAGCCAGGCAATGAAGCAGAAGAAACGCGAGGAGAACCTCAAGAAGAGACGAGACGAAAAGGGCACCAAGGGAAAGAAGGTCAAGGCAAAAGGAAAGAAACCAAAGGTTAAAAGCAGGCCTGGGTTTGAGGGCAGTTTTGGCTCGAGCAAGCGCAAGTGAAAAAGAGAATTGGAATTGCTGTAGTTAATAAATAGCTTTGTTCTTTTGGTATAGCGTTCGTTAAGGGTGGGGGGTGATGGACCCGGAAAAGAAAATGTACACGACGTTAAACATTAAGCTCCTTGCTTGGAGGTGAGATCTTGTTACGCTGTGAGGATAACACTGGTTTACCGAAGTGAGAATCCGAGAGTCCAAGGATGCCTGGCCGCTCCTTCTACAACAACGACTCCGCTCCCAACTTTTTGGCTGCTCTACAGCAATCTTCTTGGCAATGCTCTAATTGTACAGTACCTCCTTGACAGAGTAGGCTAGAGCTGATTGAAGCAGGTTGGGTTAAGCATACTGTATATACATTTTCTAAGAGTTACCGTTTTGATTAATTCAAAGCGCCACCCCTTCCCATTTATTCTCTTAAATACACTGACTGGCATGATAAGGCTTAATGTGACAAAGGCCCAAAAACGGGAGAAGCTCTCCCATGAACCGTAATCCTTTTTGGTAGCCTGGCATAATGAGGTCAACAACGGAAGGAGGGTGGCACTCTAACCCAATCAATACAGGCCCTACCCAGATTCAAAACAGAATCATCACTCTAATATGTATTCATCACTCTAATAGGTATTCAAGGATATGTTGTAAATGTAAATAGAATTCAAGCTCGCTTAGTTCATGGCCGAATTTTTTTCTCATTTTCCCTCGCCAAAAAAGGAGAACAAACACCCAAAAAGTATATATCTGTACACCCACCTGCACCGCCCATCATTTGCAATCATCCATGATATCAGAGTCTCGCCCATTCGCTGGTCGTCGCAAATTCGTCAATGAACACAAAAAGAACCCCGGTGCCCCAAATGCAGTTACATTTTTTTTTTGGCTGGAAGAAAGGGTTTTGATATTCCTGTTTTCCTCTCTCCGTTCTCTGCCCTTGGTACCCTTGGTACGTACGCTCGATTCTCGCTTGGCTATTACGACAATGTAGAAGGTCATTTCACCATTTCCCATCCGCCACGCTGTGTCACATCGCTTCGTATGTGTTCCGTTGCCCCTTTCCGTAGCCTCTTTCTTTGCTTTATAGCAAAGAGTCCAATCTCGTAAACACGCTGAGACATGCTGCTACAACCTGGAAAGGCGTTAGTATTGTGTTTTCAAATCAGAAGCGGTTGATGTAGGCTTACCTCGAGTTGCAATTCTTCGTCCTTTCCGTTGGTAACCTCCTATTAATGATCCAATTAGCATTCTCTCCATAATGAACAAAAGTTACCAAAATTTCAGCTGAATCGGGAGTACATACTTCTGCAATGACCTGGCCCAAATTTGCTCCTACACCACCAGAAGCTCCACCGGCTCTCTTTCCAAACGGCCACTGGCTATATTCTGCCAGCAATTCGTCTACCTGAGCAAAGGCCCTTTCTCTAGACTCGTGTCCCAATGATGCAAGTGCATTTTCAAGGACATTGGCCGCGTATGCTGCACAAACCATAGCGATTGTGCGTGTGTATCTGAATTTGAGGTTCTCTGGGAGGAACTGGCTTCCAGGCAAAACTACGGTTCGCTGTGTCAACACATTTCGAACTCGGCGTCGGATTTCCTCCTTCGCTCCCCCATCTGCAACCGGATGTGTAGCCATATCGAATAGTAAAAAGTTTCGCTTTTCTGTTCGGAGAATTCCCTTATCAACCAAACCCTTTGCCAGACGTTCTCGGACCTGCTTCAATTGATATCCGATCTTCATGAGATTCCAGGTCTCACCTAATAGTATAGTTAGCTACCGTACCTTTGCAGGAAGTGTGGTTCTTCAGGAATCGGGCATAGCCTACCACTCATCAGGTCGATCCACGAACTGACGCTCATCTTCTCGCTGGCTTTCATCATTTTCAGGGCCTCATCGAGTAGAACCTCGCCGGTCAATGTGTCGTCGATAACCTCAATCACCCGATCGGCCAGGGGAAACCGCCGCCTCGAGGAGTCTTTCTGCATGCTCACGCGCCCGCGAAACGCCAGCTCGATAACGATACATCCTCGGAGCGCATATGATATATTGTCGTTCCAGAATGATAGATAACCCTACAATGCCACTAGTTAGTTGTGCAGCTGAAATCAAGCATTTGCCCTGGCCACATGCCTGTTTGTCCTTCAATCCCAATAATAACACCTCTTCCATCAATGTGAGCTTGGGCTGCTTGCTCCTTTCGGCGCTCTCGCTCATATCCCGCGGGTCATAGGCAATTTTGTGTCCATTTTCGCCGTTCTCAAAGGCAGTTTCTGGTCCGCCTAGGTCGCGGGAGCTGCCAGCCTTGGGCGCAGGGGAGGCCACGCGACTACCATCTCCATTCTCATCCTCAGTTGCTCCACCGCCGCCGCCGCCACCTCGTCTTCTCGTGAGTCCCGAGGACATATCGAAATCGTTGTGGTTTGGGTTATGTTGTGTTGGGAGCGAGGAATTGGGCAAAGGGAGGAAGCGTCGAGCTCAATGGGGGGTGCGAGTAAGACGAGGTGCCAGGTTTCTTTTTGGATTGCCATACACCCAACGCGAATCCCAAAATTTGATCTGCGCCACACACGCTCGCTGTGGCTATGGGTCGAGAGGTGAATGATTTATAGATGAATGACAGGGTAAGTTTCGGCGGGGCACGTTGGAGTTGATATTGTTACAAGCAGTCGGAGGTCACAATTATTGAGTAGTTGCTGTGAGCAGAGCATGCAGGGATGCCTTAGCGTGGCAACAGGCTATTTCCGTGCGAGGCTCAAGGGATGCGTTTACCAGCAGTTCGTTCGTGATACATGGGTCCGGGAAAATCATTTGAAGCTTTTGTTATCTTTCAAGCGCATCGCTTTTCAAGTTTTCAGTCGAGAAAATACTGCACTTCGTATTGTTAGCTTGCGATTTAAAAAAAGTCGTGCTACGGTCTTTACGCAATTCGGGCTTTGATGGTACTAGATCAATTGACTCAAAAGAACCCAGGGTCTTTCCCGTTTTGAGCTTCATTGTGCCAGATTTTCAGAGAGAATCAAGGTCACAATAAGAGAGAGGTCTAGATTTATTGGCTCTCCCGCTCTTTAGTCTTGTTGTGCCAGGTAGGCCAGGCTTCAAAGATTTGAGAATAAAAAGTTCCTAGATAATAAACCAATTAATGTGGTACATTCGTTCCAATGCCAAGTATGTACTCCAGTAACGTCCCCTGCTCGTTCATATGAGTAGGCAAGTCTTGAGAGAGTGGTCTGTCTGCATACATCCCAGTTATGACATTAATCAGGCTACAACACAGCCTTCCAGTTGTTGCGTTGATCCAAAAAAAAAATGCTATTCAGAAACCCTGATAAAGCTCTAAAACGACGTATAGCAGATACTTTGCGTGGAGGTAACCCCGGATAGCTCAATAGCATCCCCGCTGATAGCTATAGATGATTAATGAAGCCGGCTTTGGAGAAATTAAACTCGATTTGGAACAACGGTTGAGTAGATGGTCTAAAAATTGATACAAGCGCATGGAATTATTCATAGCGCTTCTTAGGAAATTTCTGATGCTGTACAGAGCGACCCGTGGGTCGTCATTCGTTGGCCATTATGTCATTTCCGACACTGAATTTTCCACTTCCTCTCCTAATATACATATCCAGCGTTCAGTGAGCTACATTCAAGTTAGCCTAATCCACAATGCAATATGACAAGCGGGACCTACCATCTGGTTGGGCTGCAATGTATTCCACCGCCTTGTCAACTGTTGAATTGTTAGTATTTGTCAAATTCCTCGAGTTACCAATGCTCCCTACCACTGTGAATCGCATCTGCATCCTTATCTGGGATCTCAATGCTGAATTCCTGTAGGAAAGTTAGCGTCTATGTAAACATTCCAGCGCAGCTTCACGAACCTCCTCAATTGCCATCACAACCTCAACTGTATCCAAACTGTCCAACCCAAGGTCGTTTGCGAAGTGGGAAGTTTCTGAGAGCTATATAATCGTTAGACTCGACTGGATAGGCATAGTCCGCGTGTATGGCTCACCTTGGTAGGATCGGTAACCTGCAAGATTTTGTTAGTCTCGATACAAATGCAAATGGGCTTCGGAGATAGCTTACTTTGTCAAAGTTCTTCAACAAATCGATTATTCTTCCCTCAATCTGTTTCTTATCGAGACCGGCGGCTGCTGAGTAGCATCTCGCAGCTTGGAAGGCCGAAGGGGCGAACTGTGACTTTGTGACGAAATATCCGGTAGCAGGACGGGCAATTGCGATTGCGCCTGACTTTCGCACAACCTGGCAAGTAGCACTGCGTGCGGATTTGAGGAGAGCTGTTCGAAACATGATTTCGGGCTGTGGGAGGGACTGGTGTAGAGGCTGTTGAGTTGATGGGTCTTGGTTTGGATGTTTGTAAAGCTCTCTCGGCCTTTTGGGAAACTACCGTAGCTCTAGACTAGCGCGAAAGGAGCGAGATGCACGTGAGGGCTACATTTCGAAGAGGCATTAGGGTGCCAATTCCTAGAACAACCAATCTATATATGTATTATTCATATATTCTAGAGCTCCAGATAATCACTTTTTAAACCATGTGAATCAATTTCGGCTTAGACATAAGTGTTGTGGTGGCAATTGAAGCTCTCTCGATTTCATAAGCCGTCAGCCAATGAACGCTACGGAAATCTAATCAACGTCCCGAAGTCAAGTTCACGAAGTCAAAAGATCCCCTCCCCAGACAACAATTGCCACGAGCAACCGCATCATGGCATCCACAAAGCCTTTAACGATGCTCGTGGCCCGTAGCCGGCCCACAGCAAGGCTCACCAATTCTGCGCGCCCATTCCCTCCAACGGCATACGCTCTAGCAGCCTTTTCGACGACTGGTCTTCGCGCCGCCACTCCCTCTGGACCTCCTCCACCCGGCTTTCGATTGCCTGCGCCGACGCGATGGGATCAGGAGAAGGAATCGTCTTTGGATAAGGCGGGAAAGTACTTCCTCTTGCTAGAGATGATGAGGGGGATGTACGTTGGCCTGGAGCAATTCTTCAGACCTCCGTAAGTTCTGCCATTGAGCCCCAAGGATAGTGGCAAAGGTGCTAACATTGTGCAGATACACGATTTATTACCCATACGAAAAGGTGCCTATGTCGAAATGAATTGTTCTGTGCGGATACTTACAATGAACCAGGGTCCGATTTCCCCCCGTTTCAGAGGTGAACACGCTCTGCGAAGATACCCAACTGGCGAAGAACGCTGCATTGCTTGCAAGCTGTGCGAGGCTGTAAGATATTCTGTCTGGGTTGAAATGATGCTCTGTCTAATTTTATTATCTAGATTTGCCCTGCCCAAGCTATTACGATCGAAGCCGAGGAGCGTGAAGACGGAAGCCGAAGGACCACCCGCTACGACATTGATATGACAAAGTGTATTTACTGCGGTTTCTGCCAGGAGAGTTGTCCCGTGGATGCTATCGTTGAATCACCAAATGCCGAGTATGCTACGGAAACAAGAGAAGAGTTGTTGTATAACAAGGTATTTTGTCCGGAGTTCGGTAATCACATAACTTTTGCTAACTTTGCGCAGGAAAAGCTGCTTTCGAACGGAGACAAGTGGGAGCCAGAGTTGGCGGCAGCAGCTAGAGCAGACGCTCCTTATAGATGAGTTTTCTTTACAGGCATATTGTACATAAGTGCGGGTTATACGTCTAGAATGACATGGGTGATCACTTTCCCTATATGTTTCAAGTTGAGTTATGTGAACTCAGTTCGATTTCGTATCTGTCCACCAGTCGACTTCTTCTTTACAAAAGACACCGCGGGGCCAAAGCTAAAGAGAACACCTTTTTGTCATCGTCCAGGCAAGAGTAGGTAAACGTTTAAGGGTTGAGGTCTTGAGCAGGCTTACTACCTCGGATGACTTAGACTCCAACTTTCTAGCTAACGTAGGCCAATGAAAATCCCAATTACTTCGGAAAAGTTATGCCGGAGTATTCAATAATATGAAAAATGTTGGCAGTTCTCCTTTGAAACCGTGGCGATGGTTTTTGTTCGTTTCCTATGAGCTTATCCTTCAAGCTATTGATTGAGACCATTCAATTGAAAGAGGAAAGCTGTGGCGAAGCTGGCTGGTACTTACTCAAGAAGAGGATTCGTTCCTACAATACCATTGAGTCTCATGCTGACAAGCGAATAGCAGCTAGATTATCGGAAGGAATTTGGTGCTGAAGTGCAGTCCAATTGAGCAACTAATTGGCCTACTGAGCCAGAAGACCTCAGAGGATACTGCAACATTTCGTACAACTATGGACGCTGGGTGTTAAGTTGAATGGAGCTGTCTACATTACTGATACAAACTCAAAGCACCATACGTCAAGCCAATACTCCACAGGTATTTCGCCCCTGTCTTCAAGCTCGCATGGTATTTCTTTCCCCCATACTGTTATGCTTCACTTCTCCACTTTGTCATTCCAGCTTGGCGATACAACCCAAGATAGCCACCCCCATCTTTCTCTCTTCTCGGTCTCTCTCAACCGCTCCATCAACTCTTTCTTCATCGCCTTCCTCAATTCTTCCACCCGCTCCTTCTCCTTCTTCTCCAACTCCTTGGCCCGCTCTCGCTTCCTACCTGCCAGAAAGAACAGAAATGCCACCCAGGCGACCTCTGCGCCGACAAACATAAGCGCGGCCATGTGTGGCACGAAATCTGCGTTGTTTTGTGGAATATCGCCATCTTTCGTATCCCTCGACTTCGAAATCCTCGCCTCTTTCTTCAACTCCGAGCGACTGGGTTGCGGGTTCGGAGGAGGAGATGTCGACTGTCGTAGCTTCTGGCGCTGCAGAATCAGAAGGTTTCCAACCTGGCGAGGTGGAGGTCGAGCTTGGGGTAGTTTGAGCATGGTCCGACGTAGGATCTGAGTCGGTGGGGGCATTGTTGGAAAGACTGGAGATGGCAGAATGATCTATTTGAGGGAAAGGTGTTGGTGTGAGTATAGTTTTCTCATGGAAGTGTTGTGTTTATTTGCTGTAAGTTTTCGCAGAGTTCTTCGAGTAGAAGAGATGCACTTATGCAAGGTATGGCGAATTCCTTTGCAATTGTTCTTTCGTCGTGGATGTTCTCCGGTCGATGGGTGGAGGTTGGAGGTTGGCATCCCTTGCTTGAAATAGGCGAGATACGGCATGAACCTTTTTTGTTTTCTTGTCTCTCCTATATACTGCACCATAGTGATTCAAGCCCTATTATCTTTTTCCCACGGAAAATAAATCTAGTCAATCTTTCTCTGAGAAGTACGAAGAGAGAGGTGTATTCCATTGACTACGAAAGAGGGGAGAGGTAGAAGTTATACAAAAGCGCCCTGCAAGCACTCAATTCCCCCGCGACCTGATTGTCCTCGCTCTGACGGCCTACATCTTTTCCACCTCGTCCCTCCTCGAAATTCCCAACTCTTTCCTGATTGCTACTACCTCTTCCATGAACGCGTCCCTATCTTCTTGCGCCTTTTTCCTCAACTCTCTCGAATGATATTCGAGCCTATAGTCGTCGACCCCAAGCGCAATCAGTATTGTACATATACCAGAAATTTGCAAAAAAAGCAGAACTCCACAAACAGAACAACCATCTAGTTTCGGAAGCGTCTCTGGTCTGGTGGTAGGCTCTGTGCTAGATGATTCCGAATGTGCGTTTTGTGGGTGAGAGTTTGTATCGGGTGATTTTGCCTCTGCGGGCTGTGGATTTGGACTCGGAGGAGTGGTCGAATAGGTATTCCAGTTTCGATTTTGGAAGGTTCCGACTCGATATAGTGGACGCAACGGGTGATTGCGAAGTGCTGGCAGATTGAGCTTGGTCCAGCGGAACTTGAGGATTCGAGTGGGTGAAGGCATCTTTGACCGCAGAGTCCTTGAAGGGAGAGGATTTCCGTGTGGTATCGTCTTGTGTTTTTGTGTCTAGATACCGTGTACCGGAAATTGCTTCGAAAGAGCTGGAGGTTTATCTTTGCACAATTGAAGTTCCTCATTTCGTTGGACGGTTGGAGCCTAAAATAAGTTGAATGTGTTGTCTTGCAACTCCTGCAAGGAGTTCCCACCACCAATTGCATTGGTTACTTATCCTACAAACATTTCAACCCGGCGCAACTATTCCCCTGTCTTACCATCTTCCGCCTCATTCGGCTTCATAAAATCTCTCACCCTCTTATGCATCTCCGCCTGTTCATCCTCTGGTCTCGTCCTCAACAGCTCCCTCCATACCACCAAAACTTCCTTTCTCAACATACCTATCTCCTTCCTGATCATACCTAAGAACGCTGTCTCCTTCTTCGATTTCTCCTCCCTCACATCCTCCCTCATTGTCATCTCCTCCTTTAGCTGCCGAATCTCCTCCCTCACAACTCCTTCCTTTATCATCTCCTCCTTCAGCTGCCGAATCTCCTCCAGCATATTCCCACTCTCCTCCCTCATCTTCGCCATGAACTCCCGGGTGCTGCTCCACCACCACACTTGTAGAACTATATACCCGGAAATGGATAGTGCAAACACGATCTTAGCACCATGAATTTCGTCGCCCGAAAGCGCCTTCCATATCTTGGTGGTAGACTTCAAACTCGATAATTCCGTGACTGGAGGTTGTAGGCTTTGTGAGGATGTCGAATATTGCATCTTTTGGTTTCGAATCAGGAGGACTCTTGGTTGACGAACGAGAGGTGATTTTTGGGCGACTGAGAGGCGTGGGATGAGCTTGGTCAAGCGATGTTGAAGTGCGTAGTGCCCGTGAGAAGATCATGACTTCGTGTAACTGTCGTTGGGTTTTTTGATTTTTGATGTATAGAGAATTTGAGCTCAAGTAGTTGCAAGTTTGGAGGTGTTCTCTTGTTGATATGTATCCCTTGCAGATCTTGGTGGCTGAGAATTAAATTAACACTAGGGTTGCTTTCGGGATCAGCTCATGCACCGCGTCTACATACCGACAATTTCTATTGATGGTATACCCAGATCTGTAGACGGCCAAGTGATGTATCGTAAACATCCAGCGTGCCGAATTTCTCGGAACTAGTAAGTACGAAATCAATCCAATTTATGAAGTGATATATCAAAGATGTCTGCCATTTTCCGCTCGCAAATAAAGCCTTGATACTTAATCTCCACAAATTG
Source organism: Hymenotorrendiella dingleyae (assembly GCA_003988905.1). Classification (NCBI taxonomy): domain Eukaryota; kingdom Fungi; phylum Ascomycota; class Leotiomycetes; order Helotiales; family Helotiaceae; genus Hymenotorrendiella; species Hymenotorrendiella dingleyae. The sequence continues at coordinate 104,791 of QYAP01000025.1, forward strand.
AAACATTGCATAGAAAAAAGCAGCCCCATAATTCCGGAGTCAAAATTCCTCCCAAGATATCAGACTTGTACGCCATTTCGATGCTAGAAGTGTTAGCAGTCATACGACCTTGGCTACCTAGCTTGCTGACTCTTTGTTCCCCAAAATCGAAAAAACGCAGCCCCCAATTACTCTACATATTTAAATAGGAATCGGGAAAAAAAAACAACAGAAAGAAATCCACGGTTGCTCAAAATGGCAAAATGAAGTTCAGGTTCCCAAGCCCTACATCTTCTCCTCCGTCCGAAATGGCGTGTGGCGTCATCGAATCTTGCCTTGCGGCCGGGGTGGGTTGTTGCTCCGATTCGGTAACAATAATCTCCTCAATTGATTTTATGAAGTACATCGATGTGCTGGTATAGTAGTAAAGAGAGGCGGGATTTTTTCCGTGGCTGGTCTGGGTTTTTGGTGAATGTGGTAGCTGGGTGGTGGGCAGCCACCACAACTCGCTATAACAACAGTTACTCGCATTGCGTTATGCAAGGTCAATTTAGACGTTGGAGGTTAGAGGATTGACTACTACCAGTTTTCCAAGCTTTTGAATTCGTATCGAAGTTTTTGCCAGAGAGTCGGCATCTACTACTTCGAAACACGACACTCTTCACAACATTCAAGTCACATTCGTTCAGTTGAAAATTAGAATTCTATTGTCTTAGAATATTTTGGCATGAAGAATGAATGGGAGAACCGCGATCTTCAAATCTGTTTGCTCCAACAGACCCTGTTGTCGAATTGGGCTAACATCTAATCAGACTCATAGGTTCTACTATGGAAAGTTAGTTTTCCGTCTGAATTTAGACTGATGTCATCGGACTTTTGGAACAACAAACCTCACCAACCTCGCAAATCCGACATTCTCGAGGCTCCATTCCCAGTACCTCTCTCAGTTTCGGGCAGTTTCCAGTCCAGATTCCAGCTTGGGTATATCCGCCGACTCGCACGATGTCCGCCTTCCTCTGTGGCCGTACCAAAGATGAAGGACCGTCTAAAGACAGAAGCCAAGCCCCACGTAGATGTGCTGGATTTCCTTGTGGATTTCCATACTGCTTTACATACTCTTCAAATTTTACCGCCCCCTCCTTGTGAAACTTGACTGCGATGACCCACTTTTGGAGAAGCTCAAGGTTGAAGGACGTTCCGACACTTGAGATGGGATTAACGGGACCGTGGAGACTCCAGTGGACTTTGTACATAGAGCGATGGGTGAGACCGAGACAGAGTGAAGAGATGCCGTAGAGGAGATCGTGGATCAAGAGTTTGACGTCGAGGGGTAGACTAAGAATGTATGCTTTCGTTTGCATGAGATCTTCATCTTCGCTGGCTCCTTCGTGGATTAGCCGCTGATTCTGGCGCGCTTGAGAATGTTTCATACTTGCGATGCCCTTTTCTTCAGGAGCGTCACTGGTGGCCATGTTCTTTATCCTTGCTTACGTATCTGGTGGAGTTGGTCATGTTCTATTTCGAAGTCACGCCAGAGCAAGGTGGAAGTCTGCCCGTAAATATTAACATGTGGCCCGTGCGCATATAAACTTCCACTTAGGTAGACCGTGATCTTCAACCTAACCTCTCACCACAACAACCTCATCACATCCTCTTTCGAACCACGTCCCAACAGCCGTTACAAGGATCGTTTCGAATCCACTAGCGCTCATCCTCGAAGCGGACACTCAAGCCTATCGCGCGCGTCAACCTATCTATCGGTCCTTCAGCCTACCATGACGTCTCCGGTCTCTGAATCCAACGCGGCAGAGGAAGAACATATAGCGAAGAAGCAGCGCATAAACGAGAGCGAAGATGAAACCGCCCTGGATATGATTGTACCGCTCAATTTTGGCCTGTGAGTGTCTCTACCTTTATTCCTGGCGCTCAATAGAAGGATTCTAACTAATCATTCTAAGCGAACTTGCGTCTGACATGGTCAAGATCTACGTCGGGCCAGAAGAAACTCTGTTCAACGTCCACAGAAACCTCCTCTGCTCCAAATGTCCTTATTTCAACAAAATGTTCAACGGCGGTTTTGCTGAAGCTCAAGACCAAATTGCAAAGCTACCAGAAGAGACTCCTGTGGTATTTGGGTACTTTCTTGAGTGGATTTATACAGGACGCATCAATAATCTCCAGCATTTGCGCCGGAGCCTGATTAACAACGAGCCTACACAAGTATTGCCGTTTGGCGAACACTGGCGCAGCCTGTACGCATTCTCTGAGAAGATCGTGGTGCCAGTCCTCATGGACTATGTAATGACTGGCCTCCTATCCTATTTTAAAAACGCCAAAAAAGTCCCCTTCACGGGTGCAATGTCTGGAGCCTACAAACACAATCCACCAAACTCCCAGCTTCGGAAGCTGATGGCATGCTCTATGCACTATCAACTTGCGGCAGGAAAAAGAAGTCAAAGCAAGAAAGAACGAGAGAAATTCGGACGCTTGATTGGTAACTGTGAGGAACTGGCCACCGATCTTGTGGAACTCATGAACCAATATGCTGGAAAGCCTATTTCGGACCCTCTCCTTGGCCCATTATGCACTTACCATGTACATGGGGCAGAAAATACTTGTGAATTCAACTCGTACTTTAAACTTAGTGATGGTTGAATTGCGCGCCAGAGAGCGGAAAAGCGATCACATTTCACCGTCGTAAGGATATGGAGACCGCGATCACACAGCAATTGAAATAGCTGTTCTCGAGCTACAGTACGTCCAATAAGAACCCATCCCCTGTGATCATCTGCTAACATTTCAATTAGCAATTGGTATTCATCAGCGTTGTCTGGACTGGCTTAGGTTTGCATTCAGTGAGGAGTGGAGATGTTTGGGGGATTTCCAGTGGGACTTCGTAAGCATGGTGTCTTTGCTCAAGCAAATTAGTGGATAAATAAAAGACTTCTCTTTACGCCTTTGAGCTCATCTAAAGCGCAAGTTGTTAAATTGAAAAGCAGTAGCTAAATGTTGAAGTGAAAAACCAAAAAGACAATACATCTCAAAAGCAAACCTGTCTGACTTGCCCCACAAAGTCGTAATCTGAAATCTAACACTGATAGGTGTTCTACTTTTGATGCTTGGTGCAGCGGTAGCATTGCCATGCCAACAACCGAGCTGTTGAAGGTCGCTCCTTCCGAAAGAATAAACGCGCTTCATTTTGACGAGCAACAACCCGAGCAACCTACACTCAAAACACCTCTTCACCACCAAACCATGTCAATCAAATGACGAAAATGGGAAAGAAAAGCATCTCCAAAGCCTCCGGGCTCGTATCGTAAGTCCCCATCACGCACAAAAGCTCACACCAAAAGACCGATCTAACACTCTTCCAGCCAACTCGGCATCGCCATGGTCGATATCTTCGTCGGCCCCTCCAAACAACAATTCCGCGTCCACAAAACCCTCATCTGCCGCGTCGAACACTTCAAGAAACTCTTCGACAGCGGCTGCATCGAAGCCGAAGAAAACTCCGCGTCTCTCCCCCTCGAAGACCCCATCGTATTCGCCCTCTTCGTCGAATATCTCTACGGCGGCGGCCGCCTCAGCGCTGTCGATATCGAAAATAGCACTACCTCTTCTGGCCCTGTCATTGATAGAATCAAGCTCTATGGCTTTTCTGAGCGTATCGGACTTTCGGAACTCGGAGACTACTGCATGACGAACCTGGTGTCGAACCTTGCGTACTACGAGAGGACACCGAGTAAGGATGGCATGAAACTGGCGTATTCGGAGACGAAGGCTGGGAGCCCGTTGAGGAGTTATATGAGTCATAGCTTGTATTATATCATGAAGTATGATGGGGAGGAGAGTCCTTGGTCATCAAAAGCGCTTTGCGAGGTTTTGAAAACTACGGAGGATCTGTTGTATGATTTGATTGTGGTTACGAGGAAGCATGAGGCTAGCCAGCCGGTTGCTACGAAGGTGTCTATCGATCCGAGGGTTGGTTCGAAGTGTCGATGGCACTCACATCCACCGGGAGCACCATGCTCGTTGAAAGGGGAGATATTGTGATGGTTGGAAGTAAAGATTCTGTGGCGAAGGTACAAGGTGTCAGTGTTTCATACGATAGTGGCGGAGAGATGATTTATAACTTTTTGAGGGGTTGAAAAATGGGTGTTAGGAAATCCTACGATTCACTGTACTTGATTAAAATAGTACTTTTTATTGATCTTGATGAAAAGAAGCTCGCACCGGATGTGATTGCAATTCCACTTGAAAATATGCCTGCCATGTGATAAGATCACGAGGCTTTCCATCGTTTCCCACCACCCTTCTGCCACAACCAAACTGCCTCTATGGCATAAACTTTACTTCCTTGGTGGCCTCCTTCAGCACTAGCAGCATCTTCGAGAGTCTCGACAACCTTTCCACCCATAACACATTGCCATAACCCATTGCTAATCTCACTATCTTCCGCGCCCCATTCCCCTCTACCTAGCCTATACAATAACCGCCCGAGAGTTTGAAAGGCGATACACCTTTGTGCTGGGTACGCAGATCTCGCAAGTCTAGCGAGCTCTGGGACAGTATAGCCAGCAGCCTCTGGTGCCTCTCCATGATGGTGCAGTCCTTTTGTGCTGGGCATTGCTCTGGCGATACGCGGTGGCAATAAACCCCCACGGAAATCAAAACGGAGCGCAGCAGCATGAAGTGCTTCTCCGCCAGGATAATATGGAGACTCTTGATCTGCAATAGATCCATGTGTCGGTATAGGTGCCATCCAAGCGAGTTTTGAAGGGTCGTTGGGGAGGGTTGGAAAGTACTTGTTATGGAGATTCTCAAGAAATTCGGGATCCGAAGGATCCAAGTCTGGAACTGATGGGGGTGTTGGGAAATGTATTGAACCTTCTGCTTCTGGAATTACAGCATTTTGGGGGTCTTCCTGTTGCTGAGTATTCCCCTCCACAGGTGTCTCTTCTTCTTCGAATCTCACGGACTTCGAGGCAGCAACAAGCTTCCCAGCTGACTGAGGGGCTAATACGGCTTCTTCTGACGATTCTTCTCGTTCTGGAATTGGTGCCTCTGATATTTGCGCCTTGCTTTCCTCAGCAGGATTCCAACCTGGTGGATCTATTCCTGTATCGCCACGCCCGTCATCCAAATTTGCGCGCTTCAAAAGTCTCTCGATTAACGACGGATTCAGCCCTGCGAAAAGTTCTTCTCTTTCTTCTTCTATTTCTGCAGTCGACATCGCTTCCAATCTCTGCTTGTTCTCTTCGTCGATCCGCTGACGCTCGCTCTCTTCAATGCTAAGCTCATTTTGCCCTGGCCCTGGCGCCCTTGCGCGTGGTGGTTGAGCTTCTGGCGCATCGGCTTTTGGCTGTACATCTGCAGATTTCGCATCTCCTCCTCTCTGCTGCTTGAAAGCAGAAACCCTAGTTCTCTTCTTATGTTCCGGGAATCCAGTCGAGCTGGGTTTCAACTTGGGCGCTGTAGGCGGGGCAGTTTCGCGTTCCTGGATATCTCCAATGAAAGGGAAGGATGGCGCAGCGTTTGGTTGAATTATCGAAGTCGAAGCGCGTTCATCTTCATCGTCCGACAAATCCACCATAAATCGTTGTCCCTTCAAATCCATGATTGTGTTTGCGCCTTGGTGGTTGTGGTTCTGAGTTGATCGCGGGGAACTTTTTTGTTGCCTTGAGGTTGCTTGCGGGACCCTGGTCGGGGCGGTTATCAAGGCGGCGCTCGATTCACCGGCTTCCATTTTTCCAGGCACGACAAGTGAAGAAAATCGAATGCAAGAAAATGGATTTTTAGAACTGTACTAAGTTACTAATTATTTCGATAGATACCATTTAAAACCATCAAAATACTAACAATGATCAGCCAATTCAATTCCATCGAATTCGCCGCTTTACCCTCAATATATTTCGCTTATTGCTTATTAAGTCGCGATAGCCCCTTTTCTGGCAGAGGAGCATCAAGCAGCGATAGATTTCGCGCGCGGAAAGATATGCCGATATCTAGCCGACTCTTCCAGCGTTACCTATAATTTCAAATCAAAAGTAAAGGTTAGCTCTATTAAAGATAAGTATAATACCGTATTAATTGGAATACGAGCCTAAGTTTTATAATATATTTTTATAATATATATTTTATTTATAAGATTAAATTTTAAGAAAACTTTTAATTAAATCTTATAAATCTCGGTATATTATATGGTTATTAGACTTTAGATAGGTTATAAGGTTAACTTTAAGTTAACGTTATATATAAACCTTTTAATAGATTATATAATCTTCTTTATAATTTATCTTATAAGGAATATATTAAAATTTATTATAATTATATAATTATTGGATTTTGAGAAAGTAAAGTATTAGTAATAGGATTAATAGAAATTAATATTTCGGTATTATTATTAGTATATTATTAATAGATTTAATTATAAATATATTCGTATTTTAATAGATTAAATTTCTAAGAATAATTATATTCTTATAAAAAGATAATATAAAAAAAGATTAATTATTTAGAAGTTATAGAAAGTTTTTATAATAATCCTATAATAGTCTTAATTCTTATAATTATCTTATAATTATAAAAACTCTTATAAATATAAATTATAAAAGTATTATTAAATTAATACTAAATATAATATATTTTTAAATTTCGATCCTATTTTTATCTAATTAAAATCTATAGAATATAAGTTATAAAGCTTATAAATTATAAATTATAGAATTCATAATTATAAGCTTATAAATTTATTCGATAATTTATAATCTTTTTTTTCGTGATTATTTAAATATATATAAAAGATATATATAATATATATATACGAATAACCTTATAAAAATAGGATAATCATTACTTTTTTACTTTTTATTTTATTCTTAATAACTATTTTATAATTATTATATAATTATCTAACTTTTAAAATATCGTTTATTATAAAAAAGGTTTATTATTATTTTAAGTACTTTTATTAATTATATTAACCTTTAAAATATCGTTTATTACGAAAAGGGTTTACTATTATTTTAAGTATTATAATAAGGGTTTAAAAAATTATAAAATATTTCAACTATTAATGAATTAAAATTATAATATAAGCGTTATTATTTAAAGACTTTTTATTATTAGAATCCTAAAATTTCCGGCCTATCTTTATAGCGCTACCGTTATAGAGTTTAGTATATCTCTTATAAAGCAACTTTTAGACTTAAAGCCTTTCTACCCTATTATATCTAAATGATATAACGGCTACGAAATTTAAGCGAGACGCCCCCCTTTTTCATCGTGATACACCCACCGATTAATTATTTAATCACCCTAGGATACTATAATAGTTTAATCCTTTGGCCAACTAATAGAACTATCTTAATTGATGTTTTATATCGCTTTTAGGAACTTTCCGACCGTTCAAACCTTCTTAAAGTAGAGATTTACAAATTTTATACTATGAAACTACTTAAAGGGCACATGTTTACTTATAAGACCAGGTCCCAGGGAAACTCCGAACCTATAAAATCACTTATAAGACCCGGGCTCGTATTATGGAGGCACTGTGGTGGGGTTCAATTCCTCCGCTGATCAATTCAATTTTTTTTGCCTGCGTTCTTAAAGTGCGCTTTAGTCTTTTTGAGGGGGTTGAGGATTTTTTGAGGGCGCGCGATTTGCTCTTGATTTTTGGGCTTTTTTTATGTCGCTTTTCGCTTGCGAACTTCGTCTTTGCGAAGCGAATTCTTGACACGCAACAGAGGTTGCAAGGTTTAGGCAGCTTTGCGACGAGGCATGATCTTATTGCCTACATTCCTGCGAAAAATACGTAGACTAATTAGCTTTACTGGGAAATATTGGGGAGCTTCTCTTGTCAAAAGTCGAGTGTTTGGCTTATGCTCACTTAACCACTAAACTGCCAAAGTACCTTACTGCTCTTTGTATTTATTTCCAGCCCATGGTGATTACTTCTTCTACGCTATAGTAAGATCCAATTGGGCTCAGAAAGAGCGCATTTAAATCCCATAGGATTCAACGTGCACCAGAAATATATGGCCAAACTTCATGCTCGGAGCAATCCAATGACAGGCAGCTAGGCACATATGGATGCGCACGGAAGCACTGAATGCAGAAAACGGAATCATCTCTTTGAATTTTATTCTCTCGGTGCCTACGGCTGGGAGACAGTTTTGGTATATATTCTCGAGAAGTGCAGGGCCTTGATGCAACTTTTTGCTACTGTTACAAGTTTGCGCCCTATATCCTCCAGGTTGCAGAAATGTTAGACACTGTTTTTTTTTCTCGGTGTGGCTGAAAGCTTGTCAAAGCTGCCCAAGCGGCAGTCAATATTTTTTGTCAAGTTGTCGCGTCGTCGCTAGGCCTAGTCGTCGCGTTCTCGCTTCATGCCTTTGCCTTCAGCACGCGAACTTCTAAATTCAAACTAATCCTTCACATCCCGCTCCCACTCCTTCTCTTCAACAAACAAACATCCACGACTCAAGTACGAGAACTGTCTCTAGCACGATCCTCGTTCTTGCAACCTCATCTCGGCAAGCCACGATGGGGAAACCACCAGCGATCGACCAGTCAAAGCCATGTCCAAACTGCAAAAATCAGCATGGCACCGGAGCGCAACATGGCATCAGAACATGTATGGGACCAATGCGGAATGGAAAAATCCCAGGGTGTCCTATACACAACGACCTTGGCCACACCCTTGATAATTGTACAGATGCTCGTGCCAGAAATGCCAAACGTAAGACCGCCTTGTAACCAATTTGATATTTTTCAAACTTACAATTCCCAGAACTCCTTTTCTTTGCTGTCGTATCGCGTGGCGGTAGACCTCAATTAGAGCTAAACAGAGACTGGAGAACGATTCCAGGCGCGGAAGCCTGCGAGCACCGACCTTGGACTCTTGAGTTTGCGAGGAAAGAAGAGCAGAATAATTTTTGGAGGACTTACGATTATGCCAAGAAGAAACAGGCCGACTTCACGGCGGGATTGGACGATCCGGCGTGGACTGATAAGACCTGGGGTCACAATGGCAGGTTCATACCAGAGATAGCAGAGATTCCGGTCGAGGCGACCGTCGCGCAAAGAGGTCCCAGTGGCAAACGAAACTTCCAGCAGCCTACACGACCATATCAAAATATTGCGCCGTATCCACCACCTCCACCTCCTGTAAATCCAACCTCCCAGGCTGTCCAACAGTACCTACCACCACAAATATCGCCGCAAGTCCAACCAACTGGGCCGGTGCAACCTATTCAGGGACAACACTGCGCAGGACAATATGGCCCACCTGCAGTCCAGCAGTCATACCACGGTCCAGTTTCGGCTCCGACTGTAGCTCCTTTGCAACAAAACTACACCCCAGCGCATATAACCCCAAACCCGTCGGATATGCAAAAGAGCTCAGATCGTTTGGCAGCTCTGGAAGGTGCTATGGATGGATGGTCAGACTATCATAGACAGGAGCACGAAAAGAAGATAGCAGAAAGACAGTTCAACACCAATCGTATTGCAGGCCTGGAAGCTAGAGTCGCTCAGCTTGAGGGAGAGTTGGCTACCATACGTGCTAGTCAATATACGCCACCACAGAGTCGCAGAGAATCCTTGTATGAGGAAGAGCACAACCGGAAGAGAATAAGACGATCGGAAGATTAGGCGGAGACACATTGTGATGTACCGCAATGTCGGCATTTGATAATCCATGATTCGGATTTTGGGATCATGATAAAATGGGCGGGAAGTTGGCCTCTGAGTCCTTCGAGTACTTTGCTACACGTGGGATCAACACCTGCGAGTTAGCCTCGATAACAACGCATATAGTGTCTGGTTCTTTGACCTTCTTGCTTTTTAGGGCCATGCGCTTCTCTGGCTTCTTTTCAAAAAATTTGCTTGAGCACAACTACTCATAGGTAGTCAGTCTCCCATCAAGGGATCGCTTTCTCCAAACCCCGAAAAATAACAAGTGCATATCCTGCAACAATATTATAAATAAAGCAAGAGAATTCTATGCAGTATTGAGATCCCTCTCCCAATGCACTTTATATTCTTAATTGCACAAAAGAACGCGTATATAATTTGAGGCATCGAATTAAACATATTGCCGTAATCCTTGGATTTCTTTTTGATCATTTTTTGATGAGGAACGACCATGACAGGGTAAGAGAGCAAGAATAACACTTAGTCATCGAGTTCGGCAAAAAGCTGCTGGAGGAAAAGTGCTAAAAAACACAATGAAAAATGCCCTATACTTATCGTGCACATCAACTCTGTAATATATTTAGCGTTGATTGTTGGTATTAGATAGATGGTGGTAAATGAGTTTGCCCGTGCCGAATACCATCCAGTCTTGCACCCTGAAATAATTTCAGAAACGGGGTTTGTGTTTGTTTAGTTGCCAACGCAGGATGCTCTGTATTTCCCAGTTTTCAATTCGTAAAAAAAAAGTGTGACCACGTCAGTAACAGGGTAAGAGACCGCGCATAAGAGTGGGTGTGGTTCATTGCCTGAGGCCAAAAACGCGAGAAATGTTAGCGTACCCCACATTAATTTTGGCAGCGGGACATTTTCGACCACAACCGCATCGGTTCACCGTTCCCATCCACCATTCAACTTTACGCCGCGCATTGCATCTCGTCACCGCTTTGAAAATGAGTGGGAATAAGCGGAAAGAAGCGCCGAATGGCAATGCCGGGGCTACAGGCTTTAAGCGCAGCAAGGTATGCTTTTCTGATACGTGTTGCGTCACTTTTGTTATTTCCCGTTTCGGCGGACATGCGAGTTGAGTGTATGTAGTGGACTTTTGAACCGCTGATACTTACTGGCTGTACTCGCATTGAATTTTCCATTGGAATATGTTCCTATTTCCGTTTGATATCCGTTTTACTTGGGGTTTCTTGCAATTTTCTTTCCTTTTTGCTTTCTGGGAATTATTACTGCTCTAGTATGATTTCTATGCTAGACCACGAATCTGACATATTTAGGGCGGATCTGGCGGGAAATGGCAAACTCCAAGTCAGAAAGCAAAGGCCGAAGTTCATGAGGGCAAGTCCATCGAACCAGGTGATGTCGGGATCTGGGCAACCTGCGCGAGAGGTCAAGAAGGAAAAACCACGGCTGAACTCAAGAGCATGTTTTACGAGGTATGTGATGCTGTATATGAGAATGAGCTATTCCTAATAGCCTGTAGTTTGCTGAGAAATTTTATGGTATCTCCTCGGATCAAGACGAGGAGGAAGGGGACGAACCTGTCGATATTGAGGCCTCGATTCGAAAAGAGGCCGCAGCCTTGACCGATACTCGAGATAAACCCAAATTATTTTCTACAGTAAAACTCGGCGTTTCTTGTGTTTTGTTCTTCAAGGTCCAAGCACCAATTGACCCAGTCGATTTCGTCCATCGAATTTGTCTAGACGTGGCTTCGAATCCTTTCCACAAATTGATAAGATACGCCAATCGAATTACGCCCATGAAATTAATGGGGAAAGCAACTGAGAAAGGCCTTGCAGATGTTTCAAAAGCTGTGCTGGGCGAGTATTTCAAGTTAATCAATGATGATAGTGCAGACACGGGAAAAGATGAGCAAAAAGATGGCGAGAAGACTGAGAAGACGAATTACTCGGTGAGCGTTGATCCGATTGTTTGGCTAAAACATAACTCAGCTACTAATAATGCATCAGTATGCCATTCGGCCCACATTTCGCAACCACAAGACCCTCAAACGAGATGCTGTGATCAAGCAAATCGCGACATCGATTCAAGACGCCCACAAGGTTGACCTCACTAAGCCCGATAAAGTGATTTTAGTCGAGATTTACCAGGTATGCGTGGCTTTGGATGTACCCTCCCGGCTCTCACGCCCCATATTGAGTTCGCATACGATGGGACGTTGCCTTGTTGGAACTTTTTGCTAATATTAATATTTTAGACGGTATGTGGCATGAGTGTGGTGGGAGGTGATTGGGAAGCGCTCAAGCGATACAATTTGTCAGAGCTTTATGCTGTGTCACCGTCACGTCGAAGAAGAGAAGCAGAAGGCGAGTTTACAACTCGCATTGCCCTGGGCCTAGCCCTAACCATGGACCCACTTTAAAGCAGGTAGAGCAGAGCCTCCTCCTTGGGAGAGAGGCTAGCTTTAAGTTAGTGGGGCTCATGGCCAGGCCGTCAGTTACGCACCCAAAAATAAATTTCAAAACAGTTAGATTCCCAAAAGCATATATTTCTCTTGTGGCTAGGTACCGTATTAATTGGTTTAGAGCGCCACCCCCTTCCATTTTGACCTTCATTCTCTTACCTATCCTAACACAACAAGGCTCAAAATAACAGAGGTCCCCATTTTCGGGGGAGATTTCGTTCACGGGAGAAACTCTCCCATCAACCTCAATTCTCTTTGATGGTCTCGCACAATGAAGTTAAAAACGGGAGGGGGGACTGGGGGGTGGCGCTCTAAACCAATTAATACGGTATGTCAGATATCGATACTCTTCTCGCCTATGTACCCCTCCTTAGGTCAGGGCGGGGAGTATGGAGCTAATCGGGATCTTCCAAGATCTGTGCTGATCAGCACGCTAACCACATCGGCGCAAAATAAACGAGTGCACCCAGCTCAACCCATTTCTGTTCGATACTCAAATTCTTTTATACGCATCTTATGGACTGATTGGAATGATAAGCGACTCCGTGACACATTGACCAAACACTACTTTGCGCTTGCAAACTGTTGCCAGTGACGATGAAGCAAAGTTTTCCAAGCACAGAAGTATAATCCGAAGAGTACTATTTCCTGAAGGATCACGCTACAAAGTGCAATATGTTCGGCAAGGTTGGTTGGTACGTACTTGGCCGTCTCCGTGTCTTTCTCTCTCGACCTCATCTAAGTCGAAAGGATGACAACAAAAAGGGGACTTGATAGAGATGCTCGCTTACATAATGCGATTCGTTGTCTTAACAGAATCGTCGTCCTCGCTTTCGTGCATCTACGAGTACGAATTTCAAACGGTCTCTGTCCCCAATTGCAATTATGCTTCACGTCCCGGGAAGATGCACGCCGGTGTTATCACAGTGTTAGTTTCCCGCCAACTCTCTTGACCAGTCGGGAATTTTTATCGAACCCCCTCTCGCCAATTGAGCACGGCACTCTCAATGCAAATGTATGCATAGCAAGTCCAACATCCATCTTCCAAACAGAAGATCACCCCCACCAACTCCCCAACGTCGAGCATATCTGGCTTGCAATTGAGATGCACCATGTCAACACCTTGCTTAAGCGCTCACACCCCACTGCTTATTCTTCCGCTCGTTCTCACATACGAAGGTTTCTGTTATGACATGGGTACCAAGTGCGTATACCTACACAAGTAAACGACTACTAGTGGCTTTAGACAACGACTGACCCTCATCTCAAAAGTTATAGCCTTCTCGTGTCTCTCTACCAATCGGTCTTACTGTGATCTATCATACAATGAACCCCGGACATCACAAGAGCACTGATTGGTCCAAAACAATAAAACGCCTTGTACAACTCGTCAGCTTAGCCTTCCTCAGCTTCTCCACACATCGTCATTTGGTTGTTGTCGGTGGGTTTCGCTTGAGTATGGTTTACATTGTCAGGGGGCACACAGCCCTTTTCTCGGGATGAAAGCGATTTTATTTTCCGATAGCTAGGGCTTGTCTGTGTCTTATATGCGCTTCTAACTCGCCTCTAATTTTCCTACTTTCGGCTTGTGCAGTTGGTTGGTGGTCCCGCATTCGCTTCAAACAAATGTCCGATTTTCTCAAAGGAACAGATGATGCACGCTCAAAGCTTCCAACAACTTGCATATACGGTTTCCGAGACCAGAAAATTTCCGTTTAATCACGTATTACTGTACTCTTGATCGACAAAACTTCAGACCTTTCCTAGGGCCGAGCGATTTACGGTTCGGAAGTTTTTGCTGTGCATATCTGGGAGTCAATCTGATGCAGCTATCGCCTTAGTCTATAGTGGCCATCTGCTGCTTTCGCGAGTATCGAATTGACTGACGAGATCTCGGGATTTGAACTCAAATATTAATAGAGTTCTCGAGCTCAATACCCACGCCATGTCTTCATCGAGAACTCCTCCTCGTCCTAGACAAAACATGAACTCACACATGTATTGGGTATCAGTGGACAAGCTCAAGGAGATCCTCCAACATCTGTACCCAGACACAACACTCTCTTCAGCCTCCGAGATTCCCTCAACGCAACTTCCCAGACTCTACAAACTCACCATGTCCAATGATCTCGAATTACTCTTGTCTTTTGAGCCAAGCCTGACGATACGGCTTCTGAGACATGAAGCTACACTTTTGACATCAGAGGCATTACTGGTAGATTTTATCGCGAGATCAGAACGAAGACCTGAGCTCGAAGGGGCACCCGATTGCAACATGATGGATCCAAGCACTACATCTCTAGCGAATCTCGTCCCAAAACTCCTTAAACACTCTTCAAACCACAAAGAAATGGCATACCCCTACAGCATCTTCACCCCAACCACCGGAGTCCCCCTATCAACGCTCCCCCCTCTCAGCATTCACTCTCAGCACTCACTCGACAAACAAATCGGCTCCATGACACGAGCACTATGCACGCTCACTTCTCCATCTGGCCGCTTTGGAACTATAAGTCGGGTGCTCCCAAACAAGTTTACTTCCTCGAATACTGGAACTACGCAACAAACGAGTTCGGAAACTTGGTCACAGGCTTTCAATGTTTTGCTTGAAGGCATTCTCAGGGATGCAGAAGATAATTCTATTCTTCTTCCTTACGATATGCTTCGTATGCATTATCAACGCTCCGCATGGCGTCTCGATGCCGTTACAACACCACGCCTCGTACTCCTAGATGCCAGCGACCCGGCAAACATCATGATCCTTCAGCACTCCCCAGAAACCTCAGAACCCATATCCCCCCTAACAGCCTCCCCCCCACCACTCCTCACCGGTCTCCGAAGCTGGAGCCACGGTCTCTTCGGTGATCCTTTAATCGCCGACGCCTTCGAAGATCCATCTGAAGGTTTCCTTGAAGGTTGGAATGTCGCAAGGGGGGAGTGTGTGGTTGAGGATTCAGAGAATGCGCCGGTGAGGAGGTTGTTGTATGCGTGTTATCGGGCTGTGGTTAGTATCGTGGTTGAGCATTATCGGCCGCGG
Source organism: Hymenotorrendiella dingleyae (assembly GCA_003988905.1). NCBI lineage: Eukaryota > Fungi > Ascomycota > Leotiomycetes > Helotiales > Helotiaceae > Hymenotorrendiella > Hymenotorrendiella dingleyae. The sequence goes on from QYAP01000025.1 coordinate 119,937, forward strand.
GTGGATAGTAGCTCGAGGGAGTTGGAGGGGAGGAGGAAGTTGACGAGGGTTTTGGCGGAGTTGGAGGGGGTGGATTATGGGGGTGAGGTGGGGAAGAGGGGGAGGGAGTCTGTGGAGGTGGTGAGTGGGAAGAAGAGGCTTAAATCTGGAGAGGAGTAGATAGGGGGTGGTGTTGAGGGAATGTGTTAGTTGGTTGGAGGGCGTTGGTTGGGTGGTTATTTGGCATGCTTGATACCCCTTTTGTTTGTTTAATTACTTCTCTATTCTGCTGCAAGAAGATTTCCCATAGGGCCTCCAACCAGTTTCAAGGAACCTTACATTGATCAAGAAATGTCACGCCCACCACTTGAACAAAGTCCTAGCCCATAGCCAGCAAATCGCTTAATACTCCTCACGACATCCTCCTCCCCACAGGATTCTTCCTAACCTCATCCTCATCCCTAGGTAGCTTCATCCCCATCAACCCCATCAGATTACCCCCAGGCCCCGGCATCCCAGCCTGACTCTTGAAACTCTCGAGCAGATTCTTGGCGAGGTTGAAATCAATATTCACGTCTTCGTCCTCGCTCTCATCGTCTTCCTCTCTAGGCGCTTTACCCTTAATATCTTTGTTACTGATTGCCGGAGGTTTACTTGAAGTAGGGTCAAGATTGAGCGCACCGGCCTCGTTGAGTTCCGCTTCCATGGTTTGCGTGAGGGAGCGGATTTCTTTGATCTCATCCTCGTCGTCGTCAGAGTCGAGTTCTTCGATGCGGTTGTTAGTGTTGAGTTTTGCCGTGGCTTTCGAACTTTGCCCATTTTCATCCGCAGGCAATCCCATCATCTCTCTCATCATCCTCGCAAACTCCTCCTCATCAAAACTCATCTCCTTATCCTCATCTTCGCTATCTTCCTCACTATCCTCATCCTCATCGTCATCATCCATATCCATCTCATCCATATCTGCACCATCCAAGCCCGCTTCATCATCATTAAGAAAAGCCTCAAATCTCTCAACCATCTTCTTCAAATCAGCCTGAGTTTTCGCGTCTCCGAATCCTGGAGGTGGCTCAGGTCCGAATGCGCCTGCAGGACCTGGTTTCTTATCTTTGCTGTTGCTTTTCCCGTCTAGTTCGCGTTCGAAATCTTCAAAGTTGATGTCGAGCCATTTTTCATCGTCTTCTCGACGAACGTCTTTCCACGACTTAATTTCGTTCTCGGATGGGAGACTTTCGCCGTCGGTTGACAGGTCGTCAAGAAGGATTTTGATTTCACGCACGATACGGTTGTCGCCGTTTTTGGGATCGGTTAGTAGCATTTCGAAGCCCGAAGTAACTTTCATTCCAATTTCAAGTTTTGCGTGGTTCTTCTGTCCGGTTTCGCTGGTTGCTTTCTTTTCTGCTTGTGCTAGCTTTTCTTTCCATACGATGGGAGGAGAGAATTGCTGGGATTTTAACTGTGCGTATAGGACTCTCGTGAAGCGTACCGACACATCAACAAGATCCTCTGGAGGGAATGTGAGACTTGATGATGCCGATTGCAGAGGCTTCAACGCAATCGGATCTCGAAGGTAGAAGGCTTCTGTAGCTGGAGCAATGGAAGCTGGACGTTCATGAAGAATATAAGCTAGTTTTCTCGGTATTGTGACAATAGCGTGATGTAAGGAGGCGGTGATCTGAGCTGGATAAGCTCGTAGCCTGTAGAATGCTTCTGCTTCGATAAGCGGGGAGTTTATTAGTATGCTCGAATCCTTGGCAATTGTTTTGTATGCCTCTTCGAAACTTAAAGAGCGCGAAATCGGAGCAGTGCTGGAAGCTGTTGATGAAGCAGCGCGTAGGGGGATTATCCGTAACTCATTATTGTGTATCCATACCTATCTCGCCATCAGCGTAGGCCACAAACCCGCACTCCAAGAGCCTTACCCTATTATCAGCGATTTCCGGGTTGAGCCATCGAGGCAATGCATTCGCAGCTTCAATCAACAGGAACTCCCCATCTGTATCCACAACTTTGATCCATAAATCGTGAAATTGATTGCTTAATTCTTTGAGGATATATACAATAAGCCATTCGTCTTCGACCGAGTCCCCGTAGTTCGTAAGGCCATGAAGATACATCATTCCTAGATCTTTGTTAGCACAAACATCCATAGTCGTTGCAGGGGTGCGCACCTTTCCCACTCTCGACCTCCAGCTTGAATCCATCGCGCTGCCAAATGTATTCCTTCAACAGTCCATCTGCCAGTTTCAAAGCTTCCTTGCGCACAGTTTCCAGTCGCGACAACATCTCCTTTTGCGATTTGAGTTTGGCGTCAATCACAAACAGCGAATACTCAACACAGTCCTCGGGAAGTCGTTTAGGAAAGCCGTCAAATCCTTCTCCAAACCCCTGGAAGTCATCTTTTGGGATGTCCATGATAGCTGTGGTCGTAGAAAGAAATTTCGTTGATTTTTTCCTCACTAGTCGCACCTCGACGTCAGTTTCGGCAGAATGAGGCTGAAATAGTGGCTGCGATACCCTTGGAGCCCAAACGGAAAAGCAACGCTTGGGCCCGATTGCAGGGGTAGGAACCACCCAACCACACTGACGCTGATTGGCCTGACCAGGGACCGTAAACAAAGCCCAAGTCGCGTCTGCCTCTCCTCTTTGGAAAGAAAATACACACCACAGCCTCCCAACATTGTTGCCTTCTCCTTGGAATTGATGGCTGCGGATCTGCATTTTGATTTTGCATTGTCACGACATTAATTTATTGTTATTTTAAAAACTTCAACACGAGCTTTTGGAGCTCATCTTACCATACATCATGGTGCACGCCGGTGTAGGAGGGTTGGATACACCACGAACCAACCTTGGGGACGCAACATTTCTTGAGAATGGAAGGCAATTCGACTTCGACATATCCCAGGAACCATCTTTTCAGTCACCTTCGAAAGATAATAATAATTTGGTCAATCAGATGCGGAAGGGTGGACGCGGCGCCATCAAAACACCACGAAGTCGCGTTGCGCTCGGCGATCGCAGAAATCTTCCTGCTGGACTCGGAGGCGGAGAATTCACGCCATTACTGAAAAGTGCTACGAGAAACAGCGCCTTACGAACTGGGAAGGAGAACTCCATGCATACGCCAGCGTTTCTCAAGGGAGGTCTAGACAACATCCCAGAACAAAGTCCACTGCCCCTCATGGGTAGCTCGATATATGATGCTTCGCGAAATGGCTCATATATGGCTGGTACGCCAGCACCACAGCTCGAAAGTAGCAGTACAGCATCCACACCCTTGGCTATATTACCTAGACGAAACGAAGGTCCTGGAGTTCTGGCAGATGGCAATCAACTATCCTTACGGGAGCAAGAGAATGTCATTGAAAAGATTGGGCAGGAGAATTTTGGTCTCAAGTTGAAAATACATTTCCTGGAGGAAGCGCTGCGAAAAGCTGGTCCTGGGTTTAGTGAAGCGACCATGAAGGAAAATACGGAACTCAAAGTCGACAAAGTCACCATGCAGAAAGAGTTGCTTCGATATCGGAAAACTTTGGGTGCTGCAGAACGCGACGTGGACCAATACCGCAAACAGCTCTCGGAAATGCAGGAACGCATCAAACAGAGGCATGCAGACGAGGGGCAGCGGGAAGAGCTAGACCGTCTACGTCAGGCTCTAGAAGATACGGAGGCAGAAGTAGATCGACTAAAGCGTCAAGGTGACAATTTCCAGGATTTAAAGGACAATGTTGAAGACCTCGAAGCCGAATTGCGCGAGAAAAATCGAATCATCGACGACCGAGATGATGAGGTTGAAAACCTCAAGGATGAAGTAGAGAAACATGTGTCAAGTATCTCTACTTTGAAAGAGTTGGTCAAAAAGGAGCAGCGACGCAACATCGAATTGGAGGAGAAGGCTCAGGCCAGCGAAGAGTTGGAAGAGGCCAAAGAAACCATACAAGAAATGGATCAAGAACTCAAGCGTGCCCGAGAGGACTTGAAAGAAGCAAAGGAGGACCAGAAAGAAGCCGAGAGAGAGCGAGATCGTGCACGAAGTGATCTCGAAGAACTTCAAGACGAGATGGCCAACAAATCGATTACTACAAAGGGCCTGAGCCGACAAATTGAGGAGAAGGCAAATCGAATGCAAGACGAGGTAGAAGAACTTCGAGAAAAATGCACCGACCTTGAGCAGCAGTACGCCGACAAGACGCGTGAAGTCGAGAAGCTACAAGATTTCATTGCGCACTCGACGCAAGAATCTGAATCCCGTGAACAAAAGCTACGCCACAAGTTCGATTTACTGGACAGTGAAACTCAAAGCACCTCTCAGCAGCTAGACGATCTTGCAAAGCAGCTGGATATCGCTAAAAGTGAAAGTAAAAATGCATCTCAAGTCGCCAGGCAGCTTGAAGCTGCCAAGAGCGAAAATCAAAGAGTTTCACAGCAGCGAGACCAAGTCTCAAAACAACTCGAAGCCGTCCGAGTTGAATTTGAAACGTTTTATCAACAGCGAGATCAACTCGCAAATCAACTGGAAACCGCCCGGAATGACCTGCAGCAGCACGTTGATGAGAAGAACATATTACAAATCCGCCATGACGCTCTCACGCAAGAATCGGGAAGTCTTCAGAAAGACCTCTCCAAAGCTCGCAAAGCTATCGAAGAATTCGAGTACAAATTGGAGCACGAAAAGACTTTAGCTCTACACAATGAGCGAGAAGTCCGAGACGAGTACAAGGGGGAGATTGATCGCCTGAATGATCAGGTTGAGGATCTTCGTGCTGAGGTCCGAGAGAAGGAACGCCTTTATGATAATGATAGTGATAAATGGGACAGCGAGAAACGCAAATTGGAGTCCCAAAGGGACGCATTCGAGGATCAAGCATCTGGCCTGCAGCGAACAATCGACAAACTCCAAGAGGCGGAAGGCAGCTTATCTACCAAGGAAGGTAGACTCAAGGAGGCGCTCCAGACCGAGAAAGATAGGCACGCTAGCCAAGAAGCATTGCTGAATCGACAAGTGGAAGAACTCAATGAGGACATTGACGCCCGTCGCAAGTCACTGGAAACGACTAAATCTGAACTATCGACAGTTCGTGAGGAGCTACGGTTGAGCCAGCGGGAACAAAAGTCGTTAGCAGAGAAGGTCGAGGGTCTTGAGGATGAAGTTGAGATCCTTCAAACCAGCTTAGACGATGAAAGCGAGCAGGCACAGCAAGAAATTACTGCAGCAAAGCACGAGTCCGAAAGCCTACGGAGACAAGTACAGACTTTGAAGCAGGATTTTGCAAAAGCCGAGTCTGCTGCCAGTACGGCCCGCAACGAAATCGAGGCTTTCCACGCAAACTTGGAAGCAGGCGAGGGCAATAATTCACAATTGAGCTCCATGCTCAGGGATGTCGAAGCACAGCTTGCTAGGGTCAGACAAGACAAACAAAGCTTGCAAGATCAATTGGCTAGTATGAATAATGAGTTGCACTCCCTCCGTTTGTCGAAGGCTGAAGCGGAAGCTGAGCGTGATGAGGCTCTAAGTCAAGCTAGGAACGACAGGCAACAAGAAGAGACGCTTAGAGTTGGTCAAGAGCACGTTGATCTACGAACGTCGAATTTGAAACTTGATGCCGAGAACCGTCGTCTAAAAGAGGAGAATAAAGCTAGTATCGCACAGAAGGAGTCCTTAGAAGACGAGCTGCAACAAGAAATGGATCGTGCTGGTGCAGAAGAGGCTCGCTTAACTACCGAACTTCATGATCTTCAGAAGATACTTCGAGGCTCTTCAGAAAAGAGAGAGTTGTCAACTGCGAAGAAGACAATTCAGCGACTGGAAGAACGTATACTGGATCTGGAAACTCAAATTGCGTCGGGACAAGGTCAAGATGACGCAGCACATGAGCTGTCTATCATCCGCAATGATCTTGCGTCTGCACGGCAAAAAGAGACTGAGTTCCTTCAACGCGAGGTTACTCAAAAGGACACTCTTCGCAAGCTTAAGCGCCAAATCACAGAGCTCGAACGACGGGCTCACGATGCAGAAGTGACTCGCCTAGTATCTGCCTCGCCACAATCTTCAGTTGGTGGATCTGCTAGAAAATCGGAAGTCGTCGAACTACGCACTCAACTCGCAGCAGCACACCAGTCCGCAAAGGAGATCAGATCACAATTGAAGGCTGTTGAGAAGGACAGCTCTCGCAAAATCAATGCCATCAACATCGATTTCCAAGCTCAGGCCACCGCCTGGGAAGAAGAGAAAGACGAACTGGAGAAATCACTTGACCAAGCACAACTCACCATCGACGAACTTACAGCCCAAAAAGCCACAGCAGAAGCCTCAGTCTCCCGCTTAAGAGGGAAGATCAGTCGACTCGAAAAGGCATTGGAGGCTGAGCGTGCCAACAGTGGTGAAGATCGTACCATGGCACTTGAACGTCAAGACCTCCACGAAATGCTTCGCGAGACCCAAGTCCAAGCCGAAACCCTCGAACTCGCAGTGCAAGAGCGCGAAAACACCATCGCCGCCATCTCAGCCGCCGAAGCCGAACTCCGCCTCCATCTCAAGCGCGTCCGGGAAGAACGTGCTCTCCACCGCTCCAAAGCCTCTACTGCCGCAACCCAACTCGCAAACCTCGAACGCACATTCCAAGAATGCCAGCAGAATTGGGAGGCTGAAAAGAAGAGTCTAACGAAGGGAGTGCGGTTTGTAAATACGAGTGTGTCAACCGTGAATGAGAATCTGGAGATGGAAGCGTTGAAGAAGGAGTTTGCGGAGAAGGAACATGTGCATGTGAAGGAGATGCGCGGCATGGCCCTGCAGGTTGAGTGGTTGAGAGCGAGGGTTCATCGGGAGGAGGTTTTTAGAGCGCAGGCGGCTTATGCGAAGAAATATATGGCGTTGCAGATTGATATGTATCAAGCTTGGTAAGTCCCCTTTTCCCTCATCCCCCCTTTTTACCCCCTCACCATCCTCCACTTTACTAACCCCTTTGTTTTTTAGTAACCGCGCCGACCTCCGACTCCTCGAATCCACCGGCCTCAAACCCCCCCCCAACAAGAAATCCACCAGCAAACCCAAACCCAAACCCGAGAAAACATTCCGCATCATCGCCCAGACGGTCCGCGCTACGGTGCGCATGCGTATGCAAGCTGAGCGCTGGAGACAGAGTACGGATATTAGGGATCGGCTGTTGGTGCAGGCGAGGAAGCAGGAGAGGGCGATGAGGAAGAGTAGTTTGTTGATGGGTGTGAATAGTAGTGCTGTTAGTGTGAATGGTGGGGGCTGAGGGAGAGGGAGAGGGGAGGTTTTTTGATGATCCCTTTTTGGAAGGGAGAGGGAATGGGATGTTTGATTCCGAGGCGTTGGTGGTTATGTTTTCGTGTTGTTTGTTATTATGAGGGTGTTAAGGATGGATGGAACATGGTTTCTAGCATTGATTGGATGAACGAGGACCTTGCATAGTGTCAAGGTCGAGACATGTTTACTATCATCATCTGAAGTTTATGAATACGAAAGAAACCACGCACGAAAATCAGAGATATTCTACTAGCAGTTCGGCTATCATAGTGACTAGTATCTTCAAATAAAGGGGTGGGTGAATTGAAAGTGATCTGATCAGATTGGATGAATGCAGAAACATATCAAGTTGCTTCATGCCTTCCTCAATTCGAAATTTGACGAGAAGAAAGATTAAATTTCGTCATCTCATAATGCATGATACGACTGTCCCCGATTCCCTTTTTAAGCTCCTCCCATCCCTCCGAGATTCATGTAATAGATCAAAAATGGCTCTTAAAAGCACATGAATTTGCACGCTTCCTCCCTTCCGTTCACCTCTGCCCCAACGTATGGACTTTCCAAGTGGAGACCCGTAGAGATAGATAGCATTTTCCAAATTATACCCTATTATTTTGCGCCAAACGCAACGACCCAAGGCGGGGCGATTTTGGCGTGAGTTATCACCCAGAAGCGATAGATGGTGACGTAGATGATTATTTACATAACGTAGAGGAGATTGGTATCTGAATTGCAACATTAGTCTTGCTGTATACTTGAATAACAAGGAGAAGGGTATGGTATTTCATGATGAACTTACTCAGTGGGTGACTGCAACTTAATTGTGGCTTTTGGGAGTACTTCTTGGCAAGCTCGTCACGGATGCTGTTGAGTAACTGGAGGTAGCTCTGTTGTGGATTCTTCTTCATAGCTGTGATGAAAGCCCATGACATTGCACCTGTAGCTTGTGCTGCGATGGTTGCATCGGCCCTGTGATATGTTGGTTAGCTTGAGGTTTTCCATATGGATAGTGAACAATCTCAGTCCAATCGTCCAACGTAACCCGTAGCCCTCAGCATACCTCGCAATCGTACTTGGATTGCAGGGTATGCCTGGGGCTTAAAAAAATAAAACTACTCAGCGTAGCCTAAAATACAACAATAGCCAAGGAGCTCGCCAGTAGCCTCCAAACAAAACCAGTTTACGAGCGCCCAATATCCAATGCTAAATCCCCAAAAAACAACAGAAAAACTTTTGTTGCAAAACATGCCATGCGCAATCCAATCATACAGAATATATCAAAAATGAGTTTTCGTCAAAGAAAGGGTATACTAACGATGTTTGGTCATCCTTGCTTCCAGACCACATGACTACATCAGCCGGTGATGTCTTGGTGGCGATTGTTTTATTATATGCATCGTCACCAGTGGTAGCTTTCTTGAACAAGCCCATCAAGTTACCTGCAACACCACCAAGATCACCGCGGCTGTAAGATGATATAGCACCAAGAAGACCTTGGCCAGCTTCTTTCGCAAGGTTGGGTTCTTTGAGTACACCCTGGGTGGAGTATATGTAGGGTAGGTCCAAGGCGGTTCCCGAATGGCAAGAGTCGAAAATCGCAGTAAGTCTGACACCCGTTTGTAATGGCCGAACCATAATTCTGTGCATCTCATCATCGACAATGTGACCGACCTGTCTGAAATCTACAGGGTAAATAACTTCGTCATAGCCGTCCTCTTCGTCTCCATCCAGATCTTTGGTTTGACCTCCATGGCCTACGTAATATGTTAGCAAGTCAAATCCCAAGGTAGGGCGCAACTTGACGAACCTGAATAATGAAAGAAAAGTGAATCATTCGGCCGAGCGTCTTTTACCAGCCAATGCATAGCTCTCAAGATGTTCTGTTTCGTGGGCTGGCTCATAGGATTTTGTTGATCATCTGTGAGAAGGACCATATCATCGCGCTGGTAACCAAAATTCTCATTCAAAAATGATGACATGTTCTTGACATCGTTTATACATCCGCGTAGTTGTCCCCTCTGACCGAAATAATTTATTCCAATTAAAAGTGCCTTTCGTTGTCCCGTGCAATTTGAGTATTGGAAAGCATAGCCTGAAGGAGCACCGCCACCGAATTGATGCATGCCGGAAGGAGGAGCCGGAGGGTTACTTTGGCCGTATGATGCGGGTTGGCCTAGAAATTATATTCAGCATTTAATGGAGATAATTGAAGCTCTTTAGCATACCTGGTCTGCCGCCGCCATACTGAGACTGAGGGGGGTGTTGAGGCGCACCATTATATCCACCATACTGCTGCGGCGGAGGAGGGCCGTAGCCATAGGGTTGTAGCTGGGGAGGAGGTGATTGATAGTATTGTTGAGGGGGAGGTTGGCCATATGTCGGTTGGGGGCTATAGAAGGTCAATACTTGAGCAGCATAACGGGAAAATTCTTGAGACATACGGGTAGTATGGTTGCTGGCCTTGGTACTGCTGAGGAGGACCACCATAACCTCCCTGACCTTGATAACCAGAACCCGGGTAATGCGACATATCTCTTGACTCGATGTATAACTCGGGATGGTTCGCAGAAGAGCTCCGACTTTATTTCCGTACTGTCGCAAGTTTGACGTAGTGAAGTTTTTCTCGAAGTAGCTGGATTGAGGTCGTTTGGACGTGGCTTCTTGTATTCTGGGATTCGCTCCTAAGACAAGGAAGGCTCCGAGGAAGGTAGGAAGAAGAGGCCCTTATAGCTTAAGCGCCGCTGAAGGGTTCCGAGCTCAAAAAACGTGGGATCCAAGGATGTGACGGGAGGATGAGCCGGACAAGGACGGAGACAGATGGATGGTGAGGTGATATGCCGGATGATGTCTCGTGGATTTGGAAATAGATATTGAGGAGGTGTGAGGGAGGTGTGAGATGGCAAGATGTGGCTGTAGGCGGGGTGGGAATGACGGGTGCCCCAGATGCAGGGCTGAGGGCGGCTATGGTGCACCGTACGGAATGATGATGATCTAGTGAAGCAAGCGACCTGCACGTTTTCGTGTCTGCGGTGCAGTGCGATAGTCTACAGGGTCGAAGAGATGTTGTGGTGTTGAATGCACGGTGAAGCGGAAGGAAAGGATTGAAGCAAGCAAGGCGAATTGGTGAGCTAATGAGGGGCGCGGAATGAGATGAGAGGCGAGGCTGGGAGCGCTAAAAGCTCGCTTGTTCGGGCTCTTCCAGGACTTCCCTTCCTCGTTTTTGTACCTCGATACCTTGGTCCCTTGCTTCGGTACATGGCTTTGCATACCATCTCGGCTGCTCGGTTCAGGTCAATGTTCCCTCGGCATTGTACCTACGGACACATAGAATTGTCAAATCCACGCCAAACACAAACACCCGCCCACACTCGCGCTGACAAATGTGCCTGCCATTACGGACGGAGGGTACCTGCTCTGCATCCCCTCCCCTATCTTGGCACGCTGGCGCATCGTCAACGCTCGTGGCAACATGGATCTATCCTTGTCAACCTGAATGGCAGACCTAGCAGAGCGGACAGCAACCCCATTTCGCCCATCAACCCCCAAAGTCTGGCCAAAGTCTAGACTTCGGAGCCCTTGTGGCTCCTCACCACCCCACCAATCCCACGCCGCCGACCAGGAAAATGGTCTTGATTTTCAGCCTATTCGAGCCTCGACGCTCTCTGAACCCATGGAAGGGGCAACATTTTTGGTATCAGTCTACTGGGGGAGTCTACTGGAATGTATCAAGCGGATGTCCCATTGGCAGCAGCTACGAGGACCCGGAGGACCCCTATTCTCTTTCCGCCCGTTTTGACATATCAGGAAACCGTTTATCAAAGCTGCTAGCTCTAGCTCTAGCTAAACGGTAGCTAAACGGTCCACGCCCCCAACACTGCTGCATAGACCCCCATTCCTTCTTTGCCCCCGAGTTCTCAGACATTGAGCCGATTTCTCGACGACCTCCGCGAATGTATTCACTTTCCTTTCCAGGAACTTGATCTTTACGCCTGCTTTCGACGGAGACTTTCTTTCATAAGCTTGACGCCAGTGCTACGCGGCTACGCCAAGAATATACTGTCGATCTCTCCGGGAGCCCCGTCCTACGCTAGAACACGTCTACAGATTCCATGCGTGGCATAGCATTCAGAAAAGTGCAAAGCATCGGCTTTACGTGCAGATAGCAAAGACCCTCCTCAGATCTCGGGGCCGCAGCTCCCACCGCTATCTAACATCAACCGCCTTGGCCTGCAGAGGAAAGTGGCTCTGACAAGCACGATGTTTACACCATCCTTTTCCGGAAACGAGGTTACTTCTACTCTTCTATGCAATGGATGAGCTGGCCTGGGAAATGTGCCCGATTGAGAGAATGTGCTAGTCACTCGTTATTGCTGCATCGACTTCGGCCTGAAAGCTCTCTTCTTGACCTGCGACTGGTGGAATCTTATTTTTCGGCAGTCGTTCAAAGTCTCGATGACGCCAATACATTTTTCGAGATGCAAATTAGGAGCTTTGATTGGATGGCACCGGAGAGCCCGAAATACCTCTTTCTTCCGGTGTTTGTGGCTGGCGTGGTCGTCCTCCCGGGCCTATCACCACCACTCGCTAAAGAGATTGATGCAAGCCATCTGAGCTTCCCCGGCCAGTGCTACCACACCTAATAGGGCCACCAACTTCTTCCGGTACGAAAACGACGACAACAACACTTGCTCGCAACGCTACTGGGCACTCAACCTCTCAGGGCGAAGAACCGACTGGCCAACACACCGCAGAATAGAGCCGCCTACCCCCTTAGGACCAAATGGAAAGCGTCGAAACTACGGTCAATTGAAATTGTTACCGTTGTACAATATCTCAAACCCCAGCCTTTGCTATAAGGCATCATCCACTATCTCTTTGGAGACTCCTAAATTGGAACTTGACTGAGCTATTCCGCTGTGTATCCATTCTTCAAATCCCAATTGACCGTTGTCCGACATCTAGCATGCAGGACATCCCGCCCTTGGACGAAGATAGCATCAAAATTTTGAAATAGGCGCGAAGGATCAAAAGGCTCTACCTGCAGAAGTCAGCGTCTCGTTTCCGATGGAGCGGTAGAATATTCCCTGCAACTAGATCTCATGTCGCAAGACACAGATCTCTTCCCGCCTTCCTCGTTCTTGTCACTCCGCCCCATATCCTTTAAAAGATATGCAGCAAAAAAACCCTCCATAGATGGATTGGTTTCTAACAACTCAATCTTATTGTCAGCTTTATTCTTGCACGCCATTCTATCTGATTGGGGTCTCCGAAATTTCGTTTTATCATATGTTCGTGGCTCAATTTGCTTAGCCAGCCGTCAGCTTTCCTAGCCCTATCCTTATTGCAGATCTCTCCGCAGAGATCACTTTGCAGCGACCCTATCACCAGCCAAGCCCTATGAGGTTGATTGTCAGACTACCATCCAAAGCTTGCGGTAGAATCCGTCATTTCCCGCTCAGAGACACCGATCCTCAACCCCAGAAATTATTATGCTTAAGTTGGGTCTCAATTCATCTAACGTCAGCTAAAGGGAAAAAAGTGATGAATTGAGCCACGAAATCGCCCGATCTCGGGATGCCGTCAAGTTGTATGTATGTAGTCATCATACGACGCTATGGTACTACAAGATTGGTCTCAATTCTGCCGCCTAAAAATCTGATACTCAGGCTCTTTTTGGGCAGATGTTGGCCTTGCTTACATAGCATCCGTGGTGTTGCATAGGTGTGTGTGCTAAAGGGTTGCAAATTTCCTCTGTTGGGCAGGCGCATGCACTTGACACGTTGTGTGGCTTGGTTTCGTGGCCCCCTTCACGAACAAACGGCTTACTTGGCTCTTGGCATATGTTGACGACATTCGGTGGATGAAGGGTTTTTTTGATCGCGTGCTTTTATGCTTGTTTGTTTATTTTTAGGGATGTGCGTTCGTGTTGAATTTTGGATGAGGTTTCATACTAGGAAGGTGATTGTTGGGAAAGTCTCAGAGGCTGTCGGTGTGGTAAAAAGGAAGCCAGCAGGGGCAAGTTGCTCTTCTCTTCCGCTCTTTTCCCCTTTTTTTTTTCCTATTACATTTTAATTACATTTCAGACAACATGCGCCACTATACCTTTCTTCATTTTCATTTTCATCAGCGCATTTCCTTCTTATAGTGAGTATCTCACTTGCTCGTAAGAATTTGAGTTGGCGAGACTTTGATAAGAGAGGCCCTCTTAACGAAGATTGGTACGAGACATTGCAAGACGACGTGTGGTATCAGACATGCTCAAAGTGCATCTGATTACACTGTTCGGGGTTTGCAGAGTGAGCATAAAATCCATCGCAGACTGTTCCATGAAAAACGGTTTGCTGACAAGAGCATATTCTGTAGCTTTTGTTCCTTATTGAGATTAGAACCTAGACTCAGACTCCAAGCCTACAACCACAGAACTACAGAACTACAGGGTTCAAATGAAGCAGGGAGAACGACTGGTATATCAAGTGGCTGGTAACCATTTACGTGAGGTTGTAACTTACATTCTCGCGCTTCGCAGAAGTAGTAGAATCTCCTACCGTAGTTCCTGATATGTATACCGCTCTACGTTATGCGGATTCTGGGATTTCGGTGGTGAGATGGGGTTCGGTGGTAAAAGCGCTGGCGTCGTGAGTTCAATATTGTGCTTGAGGATTCACTGATTCTCCCACTCATTCGATTGGCTGTGCTATTATTCATGGAGGCTTGGTTTTTGGTTCGTCACGGGGCGGGCTTAATGCGGTATGTCATCTTGCATTTCTATGTCTCGTAGAAGAGGAAGAGGGGAGGAGGGGAGGAGGTTGGGAGTTTCAACCGCGAGATGCCGGATTTTATATGCGAAGAAGATAAAAACTTGGTACAGATAGAGATGGAGGAAGATTGCCTTGAATGTGAGAGAGGGTTGGATGGAGGTAATATCAGTTCGTTTAAATAAATCTGTATTATACTCGTAATGGCCAGCAAAAGTCGAAATCTTTATCTATCCGCGGTATTAGTTACGAATCTGGAATTATAATATTATTCTAAAGCTAAAAAGATTAATTATATAATAGAATTGTAATTATTAATGGCGATACGATAGAATTTTAAGTTCGTAGATTTTTATCGAATTTCAACCTTTTATACGTATTATTATAATATAGAACTAATATTATTAAAACAATTAGAAATCTTCGGAAAATATTATATGAATTTTATAATAATCTATAACGCAAAAAGCATCTTTATATAATGATTTTCCGATATTTTAAAGCTTAAATATAAAGTTTTTATAATATTTAATATTCTTTAAATATTTTTAAATCTTTATATAATAATTATTAGAAATAAGGCCTTATAATCTAAATAATTATTTCCTGAATTTAATATTTAATTCTATTATATCTTATATTTAAAGCATTCTAATAAATTAAAGATAATAAGAAAAAAAGAAAACTTAAATTAAGCTTTTCGAAGATATTTATATTATATAATTAGCCTTTAATTATATTTATATAAGAGTATATTACTCTTTTCTAAGCGATATAATAATAATTAAGGGTTTCTTTAATAAAAGGATAAGAATAAAAAATATTTAAAAAAGAGAATAAAAAAAGAATATTAGATATATAATAGAAATAGATTATAATTTTTAATTTTTTAACTTAAAAAAAGAATCTTTTAAATTATTCTCTTTTATTTATATAAGAATCTTTTCATAATTTATTATTCTTTATAATTCTATTTAAAATTAAGCTTTAAGATTAGATTTTAAAATAGGTTTTTTTATTTTTATAATTCTTTTCTTTATTCCTTTTAATAATTAATAAATACGAAATTAAAACTCTTTTTAACCCTTTTATTATATATCTTTTTAGAATCTTTTTTTTAAAATAATATAATCTTAATTAATTATTTATTATCTATTTTATCTTATATTATTAGATTTAAACTTATAATTAAAAAACCTTTTACTTAGAATTAAAATTCGTCCCCTTAATAGTATTTATTTTCATAGATTTTAAGAACCTATTATTATTAAATAATTTAAATAAATAAATAAAAATTATACGTATAATATAATAGATTAATTAAAAAGGTTATAATCGATTTTAATTAAATATATTTAAACGTTATTAAATTAATAAGATAATTTTAAATTATAAATTTATAATAAAAGAGATTTATATTTAAAGAGGAAAGTATATAAAATTATTAAATAAATATTATTTATATAAATATTAAAGGGTTAATAATAAGATAAATCTCGATAATAAAATGGATTTTAATAATAAAAAAGCCAATTCTAATTATAAGGTTTATTAATTCACTTATAATCATATTATATTTTTTAGATTATTTTTAAAAAGGTAGAAATATTTAAATTAAAGGGTTTAATCTCTAAGATATTATAAAAGCCCTCTACGATTATATTCTATTATATTTAGGGTATTAAAAGATATAATTCTTATTAATCGATTTATTATCGATTTATTATAGCTTATAATAATAATAAATAATAATAATACCCGGAATTAATATATGAAATATTACGATTAATTATATAAAATAAATATTATTTTAAATAAAATTAATAAATTATAATAAAATCCAAAATAATAAATAAAGATAATTTATAATAAATCTATAATTAAATTATTCTTTATTAAATATAATATTTATAAATAATAAAAGATATATATTATAAATATTAAATATTAAATATAAAATAATAAATATTAAATTTAAAGAAAATAATAATATCCCTTATTCGTATTAATATTAATTCTTATAATATAAGTCTTTTTATTACTTATAATAAAATCAATTTTAATCTAATTAATTAAATTATTAATATCTTTAATTTAAAATATTAATATAATTCTTAGAATATTATTTATAATTTATATTATTCTTAATTCTTTATCCTTAAATAGAATCCTAAATAGCTTAATAATAGTAATCGTTTTCTAATTATATATAATTATAAATATTAAAACTTATTTATATTATAAAACTTTTATTATTATTTTCTATTAAATATAATTATTATTTTATAAAATTAATTATATTATTCCTTATATTTATAAAAATCTAAATAAATAATTATATTAAAGATAATATTTCTTTTAAAATATTATATTCTTTTTCTTAATAATGTCACAGGCTAGGAGGGTGAGTAGCTTTACCACTAGACCAACAGTGAACTGCCCAAAAAGGGACTATTATTGGATGGAAGTCCAATATGCT
>QYAP01000241.1:0-53154 GCA_003988905.1 Hymenotorrendiella dingleyae
TCGTATCCTCTCCTTAAGACCTCTTCTCTACTACACAGAATATATTATCATCAAACCAGAACCACTCTACGAGTACTCATACCTGTGAAACCAACAGTACTCTTTCCCATCAAGATAGTGATGAGGTACAAAGAAGTGATACCTGAGCCGCAAAGTATTGCAGATCATGGTGCAATGGGTGTGGCAGAATGTAGCGTACTGAACATCATCCAACATCACAGTATAATAAACACTTTCGCACTGTTCGGTATCAGGGATAGCCCAACTACAGAATAACTTCAGTTTTAGGCAATAAAAGGGGCCAACGAGTCAGCGAAGCTCGATTTGTGCCAAATCAGAAAGGTGACTTGCGTTGCCACTCTATCGCTCTATTATCTCAAGCACGCCAACCATTGCATAGGTACGTAGTATATACATATATTGGAAGTGCGTCCCACAGAGATACTTCCCACGGGTACTACCGAGCATCTTTCTGGTATATCCCCTTGAAAATCTTTGTCTTTTCGCTATCTTGTGCCTTTTTGGCTCTTCCTCGCATTCAAGATGAAGTCTGACGACATTGTGTTTGAGTTGGAGGCAGGGAGTGATACTTCGCAATCCGATGACAGCCTGAAGAATAGCAGTGGCGTCTTGCAACAATCTCTCAGTCTTGATAGAGACTTCAACAACGAATATGTTGTTTCCCCCTCGACTAAGAAGCCCCTTGACTTCTACATGTCGATACTTTGCCTCATGCTCATCCTCCTGGTGGTGAGCTGCGATGCAACTTCGCTTGCTGTTGCGCTTCCGGTACGTGCCCATTTCCCTAAACCACGAATGTTTTCAAACATACACGATATATAACTTGAAGCGAAATTGACGGAAATTTGCAACTAACACACGTCTGTTTACCAGATTTTCGCAAATGAATTACGAGGCACGGCATTAGAGGCATTCTGGACCAACACTTCTTTCTTGCTCGCTATTGTCGTTACGCAACCAATCTATTCCAGCGTCTCGGATGTTTTGGGTCGCAAGATTCCGCTGTATGCCGCTCTACTCCTTTTCACAGTCGGTTCCATCACCTTTGCTGTGGCCAACAACATGAATGTCGTGATTGTTGGCCGAGTCTTGCAGGGCTTAGGCGCAGGGGGCCTGGATGTGCTCGAGTCGATTATTCTGGGGGATCTTACGAGCCTCAAGGAGCGGCCGTTATATCTGAGCATGACTGGTTTTCCCAACACCATAGGGCAAGTCATGGGACCCATAATTGGTGCGCTGTTCAGCCAGTATGTCACTTGGCGTTGGATAGGCTGGATGAATTTACCCATCATGGGAATTTGCATTTTGCTCACAGTCGGTTTTCTCAACTTACGACCGTTGGATGACAAGTCCTTGCGTTCCAAGCTGGGCAGACTCGACTGGACGGGAATGCTGCTGTTTTTTATAGGTGTGACAAGCATGGCGCTTCCCGTAAGCTGGGCTGGTTCGCTCTATCCTTGGTCTTCATGGAGGACTCTTCTCCCTTTGGCAATAGGCGTCCTGGTTCTATTCGGATTCGGATTCTATGAAAAAGTGCCTACCGAGGCGATCATGCCATACCGAATTTTCGCAAATATTACCGCCTTGATGTCAATACTTGGAGCCGTTGTGTATGGTGTAATAATTTATACTTGTCTGCAATACTTCCCATTACTCTTCCAGGCCGTCTTCCTCCAAACACCTGTCCAGGCGGCCACATTAACCCTGGCATTCGGTGCCAGCATGGTTGGTGGCCGCACCATGGCTTCCTTCGGCGTGTCAATACTGCGGCGTTATCGCTTGATACTGGTCATCGGCTGGATTTTGACATCAGTATCCTCTGGCCTTTGGTGTCTGGTAGACCGGAGGACATCTCGAGCCGAATTATACGCGTACCAAGTCCTCCTCGGTGTCGGCGTTGGGATAGCCTACCAAACCACAAACTTCCCGATACTGGCAAGCACGAAGAACGTTAATGACCAAGGCTTTGCTGCCGGAATGCTCACTATAGCCCGGTATTTTGGAGCTCTGTTTGGCCTTGCCATTGCGTCGACAGCTTTTAACGGTACATTTGCACACACGATTGCTTCTCTTGGACCACTGCCGGAAACACTGAAAGTTCTGGAGGATCCAGGCCAGGCAATTAGCTTTCTTCCATCTCTCAGGACACTTGACCTATCAACCGAAACTATGGATGCTCTAATTGAAGCTTATCGACTCCCCTTCCGTACAATCTGGATTGTCCTAACGGCTTTCTCGGCTATTGGCTTGGCTTCGTCCTTGCTTCTGAAAGAGCTTGATATTGAGAGTGAAGAGTTGGGCAGACAGCAACTCGAGATTCGAACACCCTGAATTTCATTACGTTTGTTGGGGGTCGAATAGGACGCATGGAATTGGTCTCTGCTTTAAAGCTGGTTTCTATCAATTGGTCGTCTTGCTTAATGGGGCTGAGGAAGGGTGCTTGCCCCTGGAGTAGAGTTCGAAGTGGGTCAGGTGATACATGGCAGAGCCATATAGCCTTTTCATGACGCCGTTTTCAAATTCTTCTTTCCTAGTTGGACAAGTTAGACAAATGTTTCACAATTATCCCTCTTCTCAATCTTCTACGACCTATCCCAAGACTCAGCTTTGGACAATTTTCTCTGAGGGTAATATTCTTACATTGAGAAATTATAACAATTTTAGCGAAAACTGCCTCTAAAAATGTTGGTATAGTAGATGAGTCGATGTGTAGGACAGATGGGGTGACAGCAGGTAGGGTTGCTTAATGAATTGAATGAATAAGAATTTTTGTTCATTATTCGATTCATTTAATTTGACTGATTTATAATTCTGATCATTTAATATTAGTAATTTTATGAATAGTTAGATAATTCATGAATTTTTAGGATTATTTCCGGCGAAAGGCCGGTTATTCATTTCGTTAATAAATTAGGTGGGAAGTTAGACTAAAAATAATTCTCTGAAAATTCTTATGAAATTTCTGAGATTTTTGAAATTTTAATAGGATATTAGATCTGAAAGAAGTATATTTAAATATATTTATTCTAAAAGTATATTTATATTTTTAGAATAAATATATATGAATTAAATGAAAATTTATAAATATATGATTGAATTCATTTAAAATCTGGGAATGTTTATGAATTGTATGACTAAAAATCCTATGGTTATTTAGCTGTTCATTCATTTAATTCAAAAAATTCGCGTTCATTAAGCAACCCTAACAGCAGGAAGTTAATACAACGTCGGTTCTCGATCTGGGGATTCGATATTGTGGAGTAAGAATGTACGAGTATATATTGAGCCGTTGCGACGCTTGAAAAACGGCTTGTGACACTTGAGTCGTAACCCTTCTTACTTTGTATCACCGACTCGAGACCGAAGTCGGCACCGAAGTTGACGCTGTTCACGTGACACTACCCCCCTTCTCGAAGCTCCAATTTTACCCCAGTCAGCAATTCTTTTGTTGCATGTCGTTCACCACAAGCCATAGAGTGATCCGAGACCCTTTTCGCTTTCCTTCCTAAATGGGATTGCTGATGTTCCGACCCTCTTTCCTGCATCTTCACAGGGTCTCTCATTGGTTCCTGGTCCCGGGCGCTAAGACACTTGCTTGCATCTTCCTTTCCTTCAGCTGAAAGATGGGGTTCAATCGCAAACATCAGATGGTGATGCGAACAATATTACATTTTGCGCTTTCTCCTCGCCCTCTACTCTTTGGGAAATCTGCCTCGAAGATCATGGGCGACATTTGTCATGCCGGTGAGTATAAGGTAGGGCTGAACCTGGCTGTTTGCGCACGCGTAAGCCAATGGCAGCCGCCTGCTGCGCCGCGAGCCTGAGAAAATTGGAAGGATCCTACTTCTCCATATATGATCACCGAGTCGTAACGCGAGACGAATGATGGAGGCTCTAGGGAAACAAAAAGGCGTGGTTTCTTATTCCTAGCCAATTGGCTTGGTGCAACCCCCAACCAGTTGTAAGATCCAAATTTGGTACCGAATGTTGATGTTGGAAGGCTGTTGGGACTGACATCAAAAGCCTTGCCGGCACCCTTCCAAACTTCAACATTCACTACCGCGACATTTCGCACTTTAATCATAATGGCGACGGCGAATGGAGGCAAGCTTGTTCCCCCAACAAACCCAAGCACCACGACCTCGCGCGCCGATTCCGATCTCGAAAAAGGTCCAGACCCAGACAAGGGCCCTACGAGGGTAGACACAGAGGTAGGTCCCAGCCTTATCTGGCTCATTCTTTTGGCGTCCTGGAGTAAATTACTCCTACGCTCATACTTGAGAAACATGCCTATATCAGAAAGAAAGAAACTGACTTGGATGTGCCCAGGCTCTTACACACATCCCGGATGGCAATCTCGCTGCGATTGTAAAAGCACTTGGCGGACCATGCCCTCAAAAGCGCAGCCTTTTCCAAAACCTTTGGCCCCCATCCGGTCTTAATGAAGGTCTCTACAAAAACGTCTGCCGCTACCGTTACTTCTCCCAATACAAATTCTACATCATCTCCGGCATCTACCAACTCTGTTTGATCGCACAATTGATCCTCGGCGCAGCCCTGACCTCCCTCTCAGCGTCTTCTGCCAGCAATCATGCAACCGCTATTACGATTATCGCGGCAGCCAACACCGTGAACGCTGGGTTTATTGCGCTGTTACATGGAAGTGGAATGCCTCAGCGGCTGCGGAGTGATCTGGTGGAATACGAAAAGGTGCAGATGTGGATGGAAGAAGTGATGAGGGGTGGGGTGGCTCTGGGCGTGGTGGTCGGCTCGAAGGACACTGATGATGCGGTTACAGTAAGAGACAGGATCATAGGGGAGGCCAACGCGCGGTTCATGAGGGCGCGGGTTACAATTGAGAAGAATAGACCGGATTCGTATACTGGCACGAACGCATCAACGCCGTTACCGGGCATCCAGCAACAGGTACCGTCGGGATCGGCGACTCATTGAAGTGTGATGTACGAAGAATGGCTGCTTTGGCTGGAAAGATAGTGTATGACGAATTTAGTATGGGGAAACGAGGGACCGGGGGTGACATATGTCAGGGGAGTTAATGGCTTGCTGATTTATATGCCTTTGATATTGCTGAGACGGTAGATGCTGTAAGATATGGATGGCTAAGATATGGATTTCTGCAAGGTCGATGGCAGAGGAATAGAGCTTTCTGCTATATATGCTAACTGTAATGTAAAAGTCTTCGAATGCTTTTCGTTTTTGTCTATTTCTATTTATGCTTTGTTACCTCTTGAGGCGATGGACCCGGAGAATGCCTGCTGCTTTCCTAGCTTCGGCGCCTTTGCTTTCATTTAGCTATATCTTTAGTCAGGTCAGCATTGGGTATCACCTCTTTACCTCTCCAGGGACTCTTTTATAATGTGTTATACCTCTTGCAGGTTTTCCTTTTCCTATATGCTTGCTTGAGTATGAGCTGGGATTGAGAATCAATTTTTGATTTTTCTTGGATCGATTTTGGGGCTTTGCAAGTCTGGAGTTGTTAGGGTATTAACTAAAGAAGCCAAGGATTTTTGTAAGGTTACTGCTTGGATCCTTATGGAGTGGTTAGGTGGGACAGCGTGAAGAAGTGTTACGAATTATCGTGATATGAATCTCTGGCTTTACGGCTTTTAATTAAGCGAGGAAAACTTTCGCTTCTGCATCTGTGATTATGAATTGTGGGTCTTATTTCATTGAATGTGTACTAGTTTTGGCTTCTAAGTTATGATACGGAGTTGAGAAGATTCGGGAAGTGGGGAAATTTTTGGATGAGCTTCCGTTGCAGGGTAAGCTGGATGTGTAAGGACAAACCTGGGATAGCGTTTGTTGGTTGTATTGTTGCTATTTTACGCAAGTCTGTTGTATTATTTCTCGGTATAGTTTAGACTTATAAAGGAAGAAGTGCGACCTTTATATAGAAGTCAAGTTTCTCATAGACCTCGATAAATACCTACTGGTAACACGATGCTGTCAGACAATTACCGGTACTATAAATTTCGTTTACCAGGTAGATGGCCGCTTTGTAAGTAATATCTTTTTGAATCCAAGGACCCTTAGATCTGACAAAACGCAAATGCTACAAGCATATTTTTTTTCCTGTTTGGGTCCAAGAAGCTCGTGTCTGTTTGAACCGATTTTATATCCTCAATTGACTCCCCCAGTCTTGGCAGGTCTCAACAGCCCCTACCCCTGCACACCATGTTTTCGCTGCAGAAATGACCTGCATAACCACGCGCCTGCACATCATCTCTCCCTTCGATTTGCAACAAAAGCCAATACCATTTCACCGTCGGGTTCAAAACTCCTCACATGATCTCTGACCAAAAGTGCAAACCAAAAGTTCAAAAGGACCGACCCTCTTCCTGCAGCTGGCCGGCGCTGGGGGGTGACGTCACGTGCATGGTTCTGCCCCACCTGTAATCGGAGGCACTGCGCTCAATCTTTCCACACAAGTCGGTTGCTGTGGGAGAGCTTGACCACAACCACCTTTTTCTTTTCGGGATCGCCATCGCGTCCTTTTTATTCCACACCACAACCAAAGATCGGCACAATGCACATCAACTACGAGAAAGGTGCGCAACGCGCGACATCTACCTTTATTCATTTAAACACTACTGACCATGATCTATAGCAATTTCTACTTCGCGGGTCCTCCTTGTTCCCTACGAGGTCTCTCACGTGATTACATACCATGAGGTGAGTTGCGCTCCAATTTCTTCCAGCACAGTCGCGCACTTCAATATTTGCTTCCCTTTCAATTGGATCTCACTCTCTTCTCCATTGTGGCCGTATCATCCAGATCTTGAAAGAGAATGAATCGCTGACTCCATGATTATTTTGTAGTGGATGCAAGACAAGGTACCTCCTCAACACTTTCCTGGCTTTCACAATTTCTTGCAGCTAATCTATCTACAGGACGTTCAAGAAGCAACAGCATCGGAGCCGTTGTCTCTCAAAGAAGAATACGAAATGCAAGAGAGCTGGCGCGAAGATCACGACAAGCTCACATTCATCATCTGCGAGCCCCTGGAGTCCAGCATGCACAAAGAGGATGTTCGCGAGGTAGAAGGCGGCATTGACGATTGTCCATCTAAGATGGTTGGGGATGTTAACTTGTTCATCTCTGAGAGCAATGACGATGGTGGAAAGCCTCTGATCGGCGAGATGGAGTTGATGATTGCGCCTGAAGATAAGCGTGGACGAGGTTTTGGCCGCTCTACCATCATTACATTCCTTCATTACGTCGCAATCCACATCGAAGAGATCGTTGAAAAATTCATGGTCAGCGTACAGCCTGCCTCTTCCCTTCCAGTTCACGACAAGAAATCCGCCATTCGCCGCGAGCACGCCGCCGCACAGTTGAAGCTGAGAGTCAAGATCAGAAAGGACAATCTAGCGAGCCGGAATCTCTTCACATCTTTGGGCTTTCTATGCACCTCTGATGAACCGAATTACTTTGGGGAGTTGGAGTTTGATCTCGATGGCGATCTGCTCACCCAGCGAACTGAAGCCTTGATGTACGATGCGGGCGTGGAGGACTACTTTGAGCTGCCATACAGCCCAGAGGATGACGAGGATGGAGGCGTAAAGCTTGATATGGCGCGTTTGTAATGTTCTGGATGAATTTTAAGGGAGAATATGCTTGGTGCGGAGGTTTGGGCTTGGTAGATGCTGGAGTTGAGACATTGGCACGAGATGATACCCGATAGGAGTGCTTTACACACAATGAGAAATAATACAAAGACGATCTGGAGACTTATTGCGTGAATACAGCCCGCTATTTGATACATTGGTCTAGTTTATTCTCTTTTTGACTTTGGGTTGATTAAGTTGGTTGAGAGAGAATGGCGGTGTTAAATAAAAGGGAATGGGTTGATAAGGTGGTAAACTTGTCTAATTTATTCTCATTTTGACTTATGTTGACTGCGCTGCTTAAAAGAGAATGTCAGCGGGAAATGGAAGGATGTGAGTTAATAGCCATGATAGACTCATCTAATTTATTCTCATTTTGATCTTGAATTGATTGAGTTGCTTAAAAGAGAATTACAGTGTAAAATGGATAGATATAGGTTGATAACCCCGATAAACTCGTCTAGTTTCTTCGCATTTTGACCCCAAATTAACTGAGTTAATTAAGAGAGAATATCAGTGGGAAATGGAGGGGTATGGGTTGATAACCCTGATATACTCATCTAATTTATTCTCATTTTGCTCTTGAATTGATTAAGCTGCTTAAAAGAGAATTACAGCGCAAAATGGATAGATATAGGCTGATAACCCCGATAAACTTGTCTAGTTTACTCTCAATTTGACTTTATGTTGAGCGAATTTGTTAAGAGAGAATAGCGGTGTTAAATGGACGGAAGTAGGTTGATAAGATAGTGAAGTCATTTTGTTGGTCTGATACACTTGTCTAGTCTATTCTTATTTTGACCTTGAGTTCACTGAGTTTATTAAGAGAGAATATTGGTACTAAATGGAAGGATGAGGGTCAATAAGATGATGGTTAAGGGTTGATAAATTTTGAGTGAATTTTGTAATTACAAGGCGCTTCTAAGTGCTAGGAAGGGGGGACCTTAATATCTTATCATATACTCTTACGATAGGGCTAAGCTACCTTTATTTCTCAAGATGGGTCCTTTTGCATTACCTTGAAAGTTTGAAATAAAAAGATAAGCTTCAAGTTCTACTCTATTCTAGTTCCAGATTCCAGAAAATCTCACCTCCAAAGAAATCTGAGAAGGCTTAGCTCAAGTGATATTACATAGCCGAAACCTACTCATCTTTATCCCCCACTAAGCTATATAAAAACATTATATAACGGTTGTTTCCCCCTTCAATTAAACAAATTTCCGCCTTCACATATATCCACGCTCACTCTAGGGATTGTTTATTTCCTTCAAGAACAAGCCAACATGGACTCGCACGCCGCTTACCGGCGAGTAACTTGCTTCGAAAATTGCCTGCGAATGCACCCCAGTCGAAGAAACTGTTCGAGCTCGACTCGAAAGTTAAGCAAACCAAGACTAATAATGAAAATACTACGATACTTCTTAGGAATTTGGAAATAGGAATCCCTGAAGCAAAGTTCGGCAAAAGGTTACCATGGTAATACCTTTTCATAAAAAAGGTAGGTACCATACCTTTTTTGAAAATAAAAGGTAGGTTACCAGGAAAAAGGGTGGTTACCCTGGTAATACCATGGTATTTTCAGGTACTCGCTTAGCGGCCAATCAAATAAGCGTACACTACTACGGACGGAAAGTGAGGCTATTCCTAACGTTCAAAGACGAATTCAAACATTGGTACTCGAGTACATCTCAAACTCTAACGCGACGGGCGATAGCATACCAAAATAGTCACACCAATTTTAGCTAAAGTTGGTTTCAAGCTCCTCTTTTCGTAGGTAAGCTCTCTCCCCCTATTTGTCCGGAAGCTCTTCGGCGAATTATATCAGAGTACCGTGGTATACCATGGTACCACCCTAAATAAAAAAGGTAGGTACCATACCTTTCTCAGGATTAAAAGGTAGGTATATTTCTGGTATGGTACCATGGTATTACCAGGGTATCGATACCTTTTGCCGAACTTTGCCCTGAAGTGGTATTCAAAATAAGAAGCACGTACTAAGAATAGCACTGAGATATAACTTATAAGCTATCACCAAAATGCCGTGTCTCCCCTATTGCAGGTACATTTTACACGTACCTCTTTTCTTCATCCTTTTTCAAAAATCATGTTACGTTAGTGTTCGGAACACTATTCCCAGGGCCCAATATTGTGGCAATTAAAGGAGAAACTGCCGTAACTGCAAATTCAAGAGAAATTTTGCACCAGGTCCTTCTTTTGCCAATTGCAACAGCCTATCGAAATGCCCGGATAATTATGATCTGGGATGACGCTAGGAGAACAGACTGAACAGTCAAAATATTTACCTCTCTACTCTTACTCTCCTGACGTTTCAAAACATCGCAGATGATCTGCGGCGCCCAGAAATTCCGCCCATGCATTCGGGACGTTTCCCGTTTTTCATCGTTATGATCTGCAGATATCAGATACGCGAGGGGATTTGTGGGGTCTTTTTATCACGATACTGGATCGGCAGATGGACGCTGGGTTTGAGCTTGCGTTGGAAGGGAAGAGGTGGTGGAAGGGGTGGAGTGGGGGTTGGCATGTGCTCGGGTGACGACTAGGGGTCCAGTGGAATATGTCATACGGGTATTCGTAAGCATAGGGTTTGGGAAGCTGTCAGTAACAATGGGATTACTTTTGCTAGGTCGAGGTTTGGTTTCAATGGTCGGAACGTTGGAAAGTGGATAGATGGACTAGAAGTGAAGTGAGATGGTGTGAAAGTCTGCCAGTGAAGGAAAAGTTGACATGGCACCAGAATTAACCACCATCGCAACAATAAAACCATACGGACCCTTCGCAAAAGATCTCCCTCGTATCCATTATCGCGTTCCTATAGTTCGCAGCCCCCAAAATCCACCTCACTTTTCAGCGTCGCCCGCAGGCCATTGTGCAGCGTAATCGTACACCTCAACCATCCCTCCCCTGCCAGGAACTCCCACCCCATATACAGTATCCACCCCCGAAGATCTGAAAAGGCCCCTCACTCCCCATAATCACAGACCGTTTCTCTGCTTCTCATCGTGGATCGTGCACGTCGCATTTCTCGTTTCGCTTAAGCCCCTGTCCGTTTCTCACTTGGTGCCTCGACATTGGACGAGGCGAAACCCCGGTCTTGCACTTGACACCTGACATGCTTGACATAACCTTACCGACACAACTTTACCATCAGCCTAGACTTTTTACAAAATATGACACGGGAAGGGTGACAGTTCTGGGGATGAGGGCCCGGGAAGGTCCATGTGAAGACGCTGCATAGACTTGGAGTTCAAGGTCGTGCGAAGTTTTTGAGTTCGTAATAGTGAGGTGGGAGGGAAAAGGGGGGGTGAAACGGTGCTGATGTGTTGTTTGTGGTAGGTGTGGAGTTGTGATGTGGTAGTAATGAGAAGATGCAAGGATAATAGGATGGAAAGATGATGTGTATTGGTTCAGAGGTTTGAGGCCCTGAAATGTGCTTAAATAGCTAAAGCGGCATCCTTCGCTCTTGCCTCGTCGATAGGCCCTTTCCTTATAAGAGAGCCATCCGGCGATCTTTGAATGCTCTTAATTCCTTTGTCTGTATGCCCTGTATAAAGCCCTTATGCTTATTACTATATATCTTGTATGCTTTGTGCCTTTGAATGCCCTTAAATGCTCTGTTTGTATCCTTCTTATAATTCCTTATGTCTTCCTACCAATTATCGCCTTCTACGTTGCTTGTAAGCCCCCTTAATTGCTATCAGAAACTCTTTGTAATATCTATTAGCCTTTTTATATGCGCTACCGGATCAGCCAAAGGCCAAGAAAGGTACCTAATATGGGCGTTGCCGTAATAGTCGTTATTGTGAGGTTATTCGCGAATTGAAAGTGGTTCTGGGTCGGAGGAGAGTCGTAATAAGTCTGCAAGGGTAGAATCGGAGTGGAGGAATGGTTTTGAAGTCGTAGAAGTTGTAGGTATTGAAATGAGGTTGATTGAGGCTTTGGAAAGGCTGAAAGGGTGTTTTGAAGCCGAAATATGATGTAATTGACGTCGTAGAAGCGGGGAAAAGCTGTAGAATTGAGGCTGAAGAGTGATTTTGGAGGTGTTTTGAAGCCGAAATCACGTAATTGGGGCCGAATTTGAAGGCGAAAGCAAGCTGTAGTACTGCGAAGGTGCTGAAAAGATTGAATTGAATGGGTATTAATTAAGAAGAGGAACCCTTCCCCCGCGTTGGGCTCTAGTAATGAGAAGATGTAAGGATAATGATGGAAAGATGATGTGTATTGGTTGAGGTTCTGAGGCCCCGAAATGGGCTTAAATAGACTAAAGCGGCACCCTTCGTTCCTGCCCCGTCGACAGTGGTAGGTGTGATGTGGACTTTGTGGAGGGAGAATCTGACATGTGGTATTTTGGGTTAACCTCATGCTAGCGGTAGACTAGTAGGATGAACAGGATGAACTTCGTGGGGAGACTTAGTGGATGATGATTGACAGTGGCTTGCGCTAGATGGTACTAAGGGAGATACCAGTACATTAACGAAAGAGAGATGGGCTAGCATGAGTTGCATTAAGCAACTGTTGAAGCAAGATACAGTGATAAAAGCAGAGCATCCAAAATGTAAACAAAGAACAAGTAGATTTTTAGATAATATATCGACAGATCCTTCTGTGCCTTGATAAGCTCAGGTGATCACCAGAAAAAATAGATACATTAAGACCAAAACCAATTTCCAGCTAATATCTATCGTCTTAATTAACTAAATACGCATCGCACCGGCCTGCCGGATGACGGTCCAGCCAGATTTTGCGTTGATTATATATTCTTCGATAGATAATGAACGATTGAGAGAATTGGAGAAGCGTCCTAATACGAACGAATAGAAAGTGAAGAACAAAACTGAAGAGGACGAAAACCCCTCCTTTTCCCATAGGCGCCGTTCGCTTTCAATGTACACGCTAAATGCTATGACGGATGAAGAGATGGTATGTAGGTGTATCGGCCGTTATTGATGCTCATTAGATAAAGGCCATTGGGTCCTTCTTGTAATGCGGTGACAGGCCTGAGAACTCCATGGCATTCACATCTCTACCAACAGGATGCGTCTCCACCCACTCTTTCGAATCTCGAGTCGGTCGCTCGGGCGAGTAGTTCTCTCTCTTGTTTACACGAAAGGCGTATAGCAGCACTTCTGTCTCACCAGCATCGATCGGTGGCCCGACAACTTCGGTTTTGAATCCCAAGTGGAAGATGGCTGATCTGACATCGTCTCGTGTGGCGTTAGCGCGCTGCGCAGATTCCATATCCCGACCGGGGGTCATGGCGTTATTTTCATCACCGCTGTCGAAGAACTCCTCCTCATCTCCTTCTGGCTCTCTGTTCTTGGAATAATCACCGGGGCCCTTGCAATTGGCTGGGATATAGAATCGATTATCGATGCGGATGATCGCGTAACCGTAAATGACGAAGATTTCTAGCATGAAGCCGGTTGTATAGAAGAGAGCTTTGCCATCGAGGATTCCGGGGTCGCTCGCTGGGCGCTTCTCAATAGCCGTGATGAGACGGACGATGGCACCTGCCATGAGTACCAAAGAGGCGGAGCCAACGATAATAACTTTGGTGCTAAGTTTGCCGGAGCCAAATCGGTCAATTCGTCCGATACCTGAAAGCATACCAGTTGGCACAAGCACTAGTAGTGGTAAGACAGAAAGTGTAAGAGTATAAGCTCCACCAAAGAGTAGGAAGTCTTCGGCGGTGGTGAGCAATTTTTCGTCCGTAGCAAAGGACGAGACTGTGAGCCAAGTGATGTTCCAGACTATAATGGCCGGGACCGATATTAAAATTAAAAGGAAGAAAGCGCTCGCAGGTTTGCCCCAGCCAACGTTAGGACGAACTGCGCGCAGAATGCGCTGTGTGAACACAGCGTTTACTGCAAATAATACAACAACACTGTGAAAAGTTAGCAGATGATAAAGTCGAAGGATGCATAATAGTTACTGACCCTGCGTTCTCGAAAATAAGAGCCGCAAGTACGACACTGTTGTTGTTCGGCCGAAAAGCCCATACAATTCGCATCGTTGTGGTAACCGTTCTTACAAGGCAGAAATCGAAGCAGAATGCCGATAGTTTGAAGTGGTGTCCTTTCTTCGCGTTGATCTTTTCTGTCATCTGATGCGTAATCCCCGCGAAGATGAAGAGAAACAGAAAAACTGCTGAAATCGGAACATCTAAACCCTTAGTTGGAATGCCTCCTAAGATCGCGCCTCTTGGTGCAAATGGTCCTTTCCCCATGGGCCTGTTTGGCATTCCCATCATGGGTTCCATTGCCATTGGAGAGTTCGAGCCGGCAGCCTGAGCAGCCCGAGCAGCGCCAGCCACTGCGGTAGCCATAGGTTGGGCAGTTGCTGCCAACATCGCGGAGGCTGTAGCCCTGACAGTTTCCGCTCCTCGAGCCATCGAGGCCATTGTTGCTTCACGCATTGCGGCAGTGGAGGTGACTGTTAAGGTAACCGTCGAATCAATAAGTTCGGAAAACGCCTGCGCTAGTGGTGAGGCTTCAATGCCAATTGTAGCTGTCGATATTGCCGGAAGGAATGGAGATGCCTCGCCGGCGAGCGCACAATTAGATGGCGACATTTTCGAACGACAAAGATGTGGTCCAGAGCGTAGTTTAGCGGCGATGCCCAGCCTATATTGTTTTCATAAGTGAGAACTACGCGAGAATGTAGAAGGAAGAGCATTGGCAGACTAGTCAGGCCATCAAATCCCCTCACTAGTTCGCATTGCCGGGTTTCAAATGACAGGGCATCGCAGCCACGAGCTAGTCATACCTATAATACTCACGTGCCTCAGTATCGAGGCCGTGACAAACAGAGACATCGAATGAAACGAAGTTTGCCGATGTATCTGAAAATTGGTACTTGCGCCTATCGATGAGGCGAAGAAATTTCAAGGGTGAACTAATAGCAGGTCGGTTAAGGAAGGGTCCGGATCGCAAGCCCTTTTCAAACGTGCCATACTCGTCAACCGTACGAACTCGAGCTCAGTTTTCTGTTTTGAGAGCCATTCTCGGATTATCTTAGATATTCAGAACAATTGCTGGGATCCTTGGTCCGATCAGAGCCTCGTACGATGCGAGAGCGTAAGAGAGCTACGAAAGACTTCGAGGTGGCCGAATTCACTCGCGAATGTCAAAGAAACCGACTGTAAGAAGAGGATGAGTATATCGCAAGTCCAGTGTCACGACCACCATTCGATCGTTGTAATTTATGACTTTGAATAGAGAGGCAGAATCGAATATGAGTCTCAAGCCAGTGAGTTGTTCGGCTCATGACGTTGCGATACCGGTACTTGCTGGAGAAGTTGACATGAAGAGCAAAACATGATGTAGAAATTGGGTGGGCCATTCTCCTCCAACAAGAAACAAGTTGTTCATAAGATGGCTTTTGACCATGGAGCTTTCAATATGGCGAATAGGAACCTGAGTTAGGAGGCAGAACTTGTTGTCTCCTAATTCGAAATCAGCCTAGCCGACGATCGCTGGACGACACTTCTAAATATATAGAGTATCGGATGGAAATAGTTAAAATTTGGCGATATCTTGGCAAGGCTGGGAATGTGAACTGGCTAGCATACTAGATCGAATGGTACACTCGACTCCTTGGGAGTAGTTCCAAAGATCAGTCGATCGTCCTGGTCACCAGTCAGAAAAGAAGATACCGTAGTAATTGGTTTACAGAGCCCACCTTTCTTGCATGTTCTTTTCCTTTCTGCATCTCATTGTGACAGACCATCAGAGAGAATGGAGATTAGAATGAGAGAGGGGCTTCCATTTTCTGAGCCTCTTCCATTCTAAGCCTCATAATCCACACTATTAAGAGAATTGAAGTCGAAGCGTGAGAGGGGGTAGTCTTGTAAACCAACAAGTGCTGTATCTTATTGCACGGTGCAAGTGATATGGAGAACAATACAACATCTGAAATAGTACCTGTAACTCATCCCGAAGGCCTCCTGCATTGCATCTTGGAATCTGCTCGGAGGGGAACTCTACTCGAGCATCACCGACCCAGAGTGCTATTGCAACGCCACTTGGGTACGTCAGTTCCATCCGAAGTAGTACTCGAGTAGTGTTGGCGACAGCAATGTTTTTTGTGAGAGTGTTTGTGGTGTTTTGAAGAGGCGAGACGTTGAGTTGACGTTCCCTGAGCGTAATCTCAAACTTGTTTGGCTTTACCTCTCTCGGCCTAGCGCCACCCCGCGAGACCGTGCACGGCTCCCAGCTACACGTGACCATGATCTCAATTTGCGCCCGAAACTTGGCCGCCATTCCTCTCCTCCCTTTTCTTACATCCCGTCTGCAGCATCTTTCACCCTCCGACTGACTTCATCGAACAACCCGTTTTCACAATTCCATCTCCCATAATGAAGATATACTCCAATGCTGCTACGCACAAAAGACCGTCCTGATGCAACTGCGCCAGTGCTCGAGTGTGCACGCCCTATCAATTCCCCGTAGCTCGAGCACCGGCAGCTCGCCGTGTGGACGTCCTCCGTTTCAGTTTCTTCAGCTCAACGCCTATTCATCTTGCTCATCCGCCATTTTTGGCAGTGGCTTAGCAACATTCGTGTTCGTGAGACGAGCGGTGCGCCGCGAGTTGTCATCTAGCTGTTCAACTGTTGTCCTTTTATACAGCGGCTAATGGCAAGTCTTGCATTGCAAATTATAGTTGTGAAACTTCCTTCCCTCTAGCTAAACTGCACAGCACCATTCGCCTCATCAACATTTCAACTACAGTATCGAAATGCTTACGTGCTTAGGGTGCCGCTTTCATGACCATTTGAAGTCCATTTTGGCGGAGAATTTTTGCTCAACCCTTCTGCATCGATTTGTCCTTTCCTGTTTCCCACTTTACTACTTGCCCACCACTGTATGGACTTTACTTCTTCCTACCTAGGTAGGTACATATATACATCACCGAGCGCGGTAATTCTTGGGGTTCTTAGGGCTGACGCCAGTGAGCTGTGACCGCGCTTTTAGTCGAGAATGGTCCTCGGGTTGGTAGATACAGTACGAGCAAAGTGTTACAAACGAAGCGGCGCTCAGACTTTTTCGAATATGTACCTCTGCCATCTGTAGGTGTCCCTCCCGTGTAGCGAATACGAGCTGTTAAACCTCTTCTGATAAGAATAGTTTCCTATAAATGCCCATAAACACTGGTAGCATACAGGTGGAAGCCGCGACACGAACATTGCGAGGATTGTACCGATTGATCGTATATGTCTGCGTCGTTGAAAATCGTCTTCGGTTCGATCCGTTTGAAGGTCTAGGATTGTTGATCTCCTGGGGAACCCTGAGCCTTTAAAGTGGAATAGGGGTCCAGCATGGACGAAATCTAGAGTACGAAATAGGTTGCCTCGCATTGCAAGTGCTCGTGCGCGGGGGAGTACCTGCCTGCCTGCTTCCGCAAGTGAGGATTGACGTGCGCGGACTGTATGCCGTCCCTCACATTTTTGGACGACGTCTTTGATAATCGTAGGGATGCTCACCTAGGATTCCTTTTCTTGTCGTCATTCCCTACCCTTGGTTTTCTGTATCAAATCATCCCAATGTTTCTGCTTTCCCGGAGATTTTAACTTGACCACACATCAAGTGAAGCCAGTCAGATTCATTGGTCAGCTCCATTGCCCCTTCCTCAGGTGTCCATGCGATTGTTTATTTTCGGGAGATCGCCGCGCCCCTCTTTAGTTTCTTCCACATAGTCGCTTGCACAGGTACCGTAATAGCTCCCCTTATCGGGTCCTGACCGGAACGATGTCAGCTTTTAGAAGTCCGAAAAAGGTGTAGTGGTGATCGCGAGCTCTTTATTGGGACCATACGAAGTATCTGGAACTTACTACTGTTGGCGCTAAATGCGTTTGACCATGGCACTTTTTTCCGAGGGTATATAGTTCAGGCCGCAACCACCTTTTGTCTGGCAAGCATATATTGAAAGCAGTAGTACATTTTGACAGCTCTCCTTCTTGCGGCTGGCCTTGATGCTGTTTTTGGCTTTTTAACATTCTTTTAATTTCAGTATATCCACGCAGTTGACATCGGCGACCTCGCATTTCTTTAATTTGAAATATCACGGTGTTGACATCGCTGAAATTCAAGATGGACGTCCTACTTTTCGGAGACCAGACCACCGACTGTCAAACCTTTCTGCAAAAGGTCTTGATCCGAAAGGACTTGCCACTTCTCTCGTCTTTCCTGGAGCAAGTTCAAGTTGCCTTGTCGGACGAAGTCGCTTTACTATCCACTACGCATCGCCGCAACTTGCCGCCTTTCTCGACTGCTGCCGAATTTGTCGAAAGATACTACCAGGGTCAAAAATCTAGCCCTGCGGCAGAAAGTGCCATTACCATTATAGCACAGCTCTCACATTTCATTGGGTAAGAATTCCTCGTGGGCTTCCAAGCTCAATCAATTCTAATGAACCGCATAGTTTCTTCGAGGAACGTCCTATCGAGTACTTGCAAACCTCCAAGACCCAGATTCTGGGAATTTGCACTGGACTACTCTCAGCAGCTGTGGTTGCGTCATGTACCTCGCTGACTGCTTTGGTCCCACTCGCCGTCGAGGCCGTCCGTATTGCCTTTCGATTAGGCTCAAGAGTTGCCTCAATTGGAGACCAGATTGAGCCTGAAAACTCCCAGAAGAAAGAATGGTCAACAGTTGTAATTGGTATCTCGGGTGACGCCGCGGCCGAGGCTGTAGAAGAGTTCAACGAAAGCCAGGTAAGCAGGTCGTGTTTTGGATTTTTGGGAACACCACTGACCGCGCCAGGGACTTTCTGTGTCAAGTAAAATATATGTTAGTGCTGTTGGAGAGAAGTCGGTGACTATCACGGGACCTCCGTCCATACGCAGGTCACTTTTTGAGAATTCCCCGACTTTTCAAAATCTTGCAATGAAAGACATCCCCATTCGAGGGCCTTACCACGCAAGCCACCTTTACGACGATTTAGATATCGACAGAGTTATCACGGAAGATATTGCTAGCTTCATCAGCCAGTATTCTGTAGCGCACCCATTGGCTGCCCTATCACCCGCCGTTGATAACTCAGCCCTCGAGTTATTCAGAACCTCAGTGGCGGATATTCTCTCTCATCGAGTTCAGTGGGATAAATTGGTCAAAGCCTGTGTATCTGATATCCGCGCTTCTTCCCCCGCAGAAGTTCGAATCCTCGCTATGGGCCCGACATCTCTTGCCAACAACCTTGTTTCATCTTTAAAGGTTGGCGGTGGAATCAACATCGGACTGGAGGATCATATTTCCTGGTCCTCGCAGAACACCATTCCAAAGCACGCCGTTGGTCACAGACACAGTGCTAAGATTGCCATTATCGGTATGGCGGGTCGATTTCCCAACGCCGCGGACCACGAGGTTTTCTGGAAGATGTTGGAGCAAGGTCTTGACGTCCACCGAGAGGTGAGAACTCCAAACTTCCTTGCCGCTTTCACTACTAACGACTCTATTTAGGTCCCTCCTGACCGCTTCGACGCACAGGCTCATTGCGATCCTACTGGAAAGGGGAAGAACAAGAGTCACACGCCTTACGGCTGCTTTATCGATGACCCAGGAAACTTCGACCCACGATTTTTCAACATGTCACCGCGTGAAGCTACACAGACCGATCCAATGCAACGCTTAGCTCTATCAACAGCATACGAGGCCATGGAGATGTCCGGTTTTGTCATGAACAGGACTCCGACTACTATGGCTCACCGTGTTGGCACGTTTTATGGACAGACTAGTGACGACTGGCGTGAGATCAACGCTGCTCAAGACGTTGACACCTACTTCGTAAGTCAAACGTCCTCGTGAAATAATAGCAATACTAAAACTTCTAGATCACGGGTGGTGTCAGAGCATTTGGACCTGGAAGAATCAACTACCACTTCGGCTTTAGCGGTCCATCCTACAGCGTTGATACCGCGTGTTCGAGTAGTTTTGCTGCCATCAATCTGGCATGCACTTCCCTCCGAGCAGGAGACTGCGATACTGTCTTCGCTGGTGGCATGAACGTTCTCACCAACCCCGACATTTTCTCTGGTCTCTCCAAGGGTCAATTCCTGTCCAAGACCGGCTCTTGTAAGACTTACGACGAGGGTGCTGACGGTTATTGCCGAGGTGATGGAGTCGCTACTCTGGTGCTCAAGAGACTTGACGACGCTATCACCGATAATGACCCGATTCTTGGTGTTATTAGAGGCATTGCCACCAACCACAGCGCGGAGGCCATCTCCATCACTCATCCCCACGCTGGAGCGCAAAAGTTCTTGTTCCAATCGGTCATGGACGAGGCTGGAGTGGATGTGAGATCCGTCGGCTATGTTGAAATGCACGGTACCGGAACTCAAGCTGGCGATGGTGTTGAAATGGATTCAGTATCATCTATATTCGCTCCTCCTCTTGGACACAAAGCCAAACGCCGATTAGATCAACCACTCTACGTCGGATCTGTGAAATCGAACATCGGCCACGGAGAAGCAGTATCTGGAGCATGTGCCTTGACAAAGGCACTACTTATGTTTGAGAAGAATATGATTCCGCCACATTGCGGTATCAAGACTCGCATTAACCCTCTGTTCCCACAAGACCTGGACGCGCGAGCTCTGCGTATTGCATTCAAACCAACGCCATTCCCTAGACCACAGAATGGCTCTCGCTTCATCTTCGTCAACAATTTCAGTGCTGCTGGAGGAAACACAGCTTTGCTTCTAGAAGACGCCCCAGAGCGTCAAGACCTCGAAATGGATCCCCGCTCGTCGCACGTGGTCGTCGTCTCCGCCAAATCTCTCTCCTCATTCAAGCGAAATATCCAGAGACTGATGGATTACGTAAACGAGGAAGACGAGTCCATCCTATCTAGCTTGGCATACACAACGACCACGAGAAGATATCACTATCAATACCGAATCGCGGTTGAGACTCAAGATCTCGATCAGCTCCACGACGCGCTAAGCGAGCATGTGGAAGCTGCACATACCCCTATTTCCAGCACCAACAAGCCTAAGGTTGTCTTTGCATTTACGGGTCAGGGCTCGCACTACCTTGCCATGGGACAAAAATTCTACAACGAAGTCACCTCATTCCGTAACAACTTGGAGGATTACGACCTTATTGCGCAGCGACAAGGATTTGAGTCGTTCATCGGTCTCATCGACGGAAGCTTCGATAGCTTGGCAGGCCTGTCCCCAGTCATCACACAACTCGCTATCGCATGTACGGAAATGGCTTTAGCACAGTTGTGGGACTCTTGGGGAGTTACTCCATCCGTGGTTGTTGGCCACTCCCTGGGTGAGTATGCTGCTCTTCAGGTCGCCGGTGTTTTGTCCATTCTAGACGCAATTACTTTGGTCGGACGACGAGCGCAGCTCTTGGTCTCAGGCTGTACGCCTGGCACTCACGGCATGTTGGCCGTTCGTGGTGATCTCGCAGATCTCGATCCAATACTTGCCGACTTTGACGTCGAGACTGCGTGCATCAATGCGCCAGGAGAATTTGTCTTCTCTGGAAAGGTTGACCAGATTGACGCCCTGAGAGATGCCTTGGTTGCGGAAACTATCAAGGCGACCAAGTTGGAAATTCCCTACGCTTTCCACTCGTCGCAGGTTGACCCCATTCTCGACGACTACACGGAGGCCATCAAATCTGTTACCTTCAACGCCCCTCGCATTCCAGTTATCTCGCCTCTCCTTGGAGAAGTTGTCACTGAGGCGGGAACCTTCAACGCAGAGTACCTAGCCCAGCACTGCCGAGACTCTGTTGATTTCCTCGGTGGCGTAACCGCAGCTTTGAAAAGCAAGCTTGTCGATGATAAGACAGCATGGATTGAGATGGGTCCTCACCCTGTCTGTATGAATATGGTCAAGTCCATCATTGGCGAAGATATCATCGCGGTAGCATCCCTACGTCGCGGCGAGGATTCATGGCAAACCATCTCAGCCACCCTTGCCTCGCTCTTCAACCTCGGCGTCTCCATCGACTGGAATGAGTATCACCGCGAGTTTGTCGAGAGCCAAGAAGTCCTTCGCCTTCCTTCTTACTCCTACGACAATAAGAAATACTGGATCGACTACAAGGAGAACTGGACCTTGACCAAGGGCGAGAAAGTAACCGCAGGGAGCACCCCCAAATCGTCCTTCTCAACAACGTCCGTTGCGAAGATCGTATCCGAGATTATCAACCCCCAATCTGCAATGATCATCGCCGAATCGGATCTCATGGAACCACAGCTTCGTGCCTCGATCGAAGGTCATTTGGTCAATGGTGTCGGTCTATGTCCTTCGTCTCTGTACGCTGACATGGCCTTGACCATCTGCAACTACGCTTACACTCGTGCCTTCCCGGACGCCGAGAAACCTCATCTGAATGTCGGGAACATGGAGACACACAGTCCCCTGGTCCTGGATCTCGGTCCTAAAGCAGAGCGAAAGGTATTACAAATCGAAGCTAGAATTGATTGGGCTGTCAAGAGATCTCAGATCATCTACCGAACAATCTTGAGCGACGGCAAGATTGTCGAACAGGCCAAGTGCGACGTCCGATTCGAGGACTCGGCTCAATGGTCCAACGAGTGGGAAAGACACAAGTACCTCGTCCAAGGCCGTATCGATGGGCTTCGCTCAGGCGGACCAGGTATTCATCACATTCAACGTGGTCTTGCATACAAGCTCTTTGCAGCGCTTGTACAGTACGATGACAAGTACCGTGGTATGGAAGAGGTGATTCTCAACAGCGAGAACCTCGAAGCCACATCCCGCGTCTCATTCCAATCGACCAGCAAGGATGGAAGATTCCATATGAGTCCTTACTTCATCGACAGTGTTGCCCACATCTCGGGTTTCATCATGAACGCCAACGATGCCATCGACTCCAAGAAATACGTCTACATCTCCCACGGCTGGGAATCCATGCGCTTTGCAAAGAATCTGGAGCAAGACAAGAAGTATACCTCGTACGTCAAGATGCAGCCCGTTCCTGGCATGAAGCAGATGGTTGCCGGTGATGTCTACATCTTTGAAGGAGAGGAAATCATCGGTGTCGTCGGAGGACTCAAATTCCAATGTGTCCCCCGCGCTCTCCTCGAAACCCTTTTCGGCGAGAAGGCTCAAAAAGCAGCAGTCACCCGGCCCGGCCCAGCTCTGGTTCCCGTCACCAAAAACGGCGCTCCCAAGATGTCCCCCAAGAAAGCACGTGCTCCAACGGCCAAGCTTCAAATCAACACTTCCAATGCTGGCGTCACACAAAAGGCTCTCCTCATCATTGCCAACGAGGTTGGCTGCGAGTTGTCCGAACTGGCCGATGCCATCCGTCTCTCCGATCTTGGTATTGACTCTTTGATGGCCCTCAGCATCTCAGGACGATTCCGCGAGGAGCTAGAGTTGAATTTCAACAGCACTGTTTTCAATGATATGCCGACCATTGGCGCATTGAGGGGCTATCTGCAGCAATTCGAAGGCACATCATATCAGTCGGGTCTATCGACTCCAAGCATGTGCTCTATGAGTGATTCTGAAGACAGCTTCGAGCTACTGGATGATCCACAAGAGTACGATGCCAATCAGGATCTCGTTCACATCATCAGATCTACCATCGCCTCGGAAATGGGCGTAGAACTGGAAGAAATCACGGATAATACTGACCTCGCCACCATGGGAATGGACTCGCTCATGAGCCTCAGCATCCTCGGTGCCTTGAGAGAGAAGACGGGCCTGGCGATGCAATCGGATCTCTTGGTCGAGAATACGTGCATCGAGATGATCGAGACGTCTCTTGGTCTCCGCAATACGCAAAAGTCACGCTCCTCTTCCGTATCCAAGTCTCGCAGCCAGTCTCGCTCCAATTCGTCTCGCTCCAATTCTCGATCAGGGGCTCGCACTCCCATGACCCCACGAACGCCATCGCGCAAAAACTCCGTCTCAGCAATCCCCATGACTCCTCGCAACTCATCTCGTCCCCCATCTCGCAGCCGCGGACGCATCACCCTCGAACCCCTTTCCCGCAACGACGAGCCAGAACCCGAGTCCCGCTCCCGCTCCTCCCGCCCAAACACAGGCACTCAATCCCGCCCCCAATCCCGCTCCAGCTCGCGCTCCGCCCGTCCCCAAACCAGATCACTCGCCATGTCCGCCGCAACCCCAACAACGCCCTACCCACCCGCCCAATCCATCCTCCTCCAAGGCTCCACCAAAACCGCAACAACAACCCTCTTCCTCCTCCCCGACGGCTCCGGCTCCGCAACCTCCTACGCCGCCATCCCCGACATGGACCCCACCCACATCGCCGTCTACGGCCTCAACTGCCCCTTCATGAAAGACCCCGAAGCCTTCACCATCGGCGTCCCCGGAGTCGTAAAGCTCTACCTCGCCGAGATCAAACGGCGTCAACCCAAAGGACCCTACGTAATCGGCGGATGGTCCGCCGGCGGCGTCTTCGCCTTTGAATTGGCTCGCCAACTCATCGCGCAAAAGGACGTCGTGCAAAAACTAATCCTAATCGACGTCCCCTTCCCCATCGCCCTCGAAGCGCTCCCCTCCTCCTTCCACCGCTTCTGCGACAGCATCGGCCTGTTGGGCAAACCCGGGACGCCCACGCCCTCCTGGCTACTCCCTCACTTCGCATCCGCCGTGCGAGAACTAACCTCCTACTCTGCCTCCCTGGAAAAGGTGAAATTCGACACGCACAACATGCCACAGACGACGCTGATCTGGGCGCGCGAGGGCCTGTGTCCTCAATCGGATAGTCCTCGTCCGGAGTGGGATGAGAAAACCCCCATGCCCAACTCGATGAAGTGGCTGGTGGAGAACCGCCTTGATCTGGGCTCTAATGGCTGGGAGAATCTCGTTGGGAAGGGGAATGTAAGGTGTGTGAGTACCGAGGGAAATCACTTTACCATGATGCGCGCACCCATCGTAAGTCCCCTGTCACCATCCCATCATGAAATCTCAAAGACACAAACTAAAACCCCCACAGACCGACGACCTCTCGCGACTCATCAAGGAAGCTCTAGAGTTGTAAATCTGCTTACGTGCTAGAGAGATATTATTAGCCAGCGCCTGCTTTCATCTCCTGTATAGATTAAAGCTCCTACTTACTTACATATGGCCTTCATTTACCCTATCCCATCACGCTTTACTCTTTCAATTAGATAGTCTTGCTTCCTCCGTATATCCTTACTTTTCATTTTGGCCTTGTTTCTTCTGTATATACCGTCAGTCGAATCTCAATATACAATTTTCCTCTTGATCTATTTTTTCCCCTTCCTTCTATATCCGATAGCATGAAATGAAATACTGAAATACACAGAATGACGAGGATAGAACTTGAGAATATAGGAAAACCCAACCAGCCTGCCTACATACGACGGGAAGCTAAGCGAAATCACGTTACCCCACAACGACGACAACAAACAACAACCAACCCTCCTTTTTAGCCAGATCTACCCACTTATAAGGAACTTAAAAGAAGCCCGAAGCTCCAAGGTGCAACTCCGATCCCTCTCTCCAATCAGTTCCCTTTCTCGTCCCAACCCAAAAAAAACTGCCCGATTCGACCGGATTTGTATACCGAAACCACTCCCATCACTTCCCGGCCTACCCCGTCCGTTTCCTTCTGCCCGACCGGCGGTCCCCCCAAGAAAATGCTGTGAAACTGATTTCCCACCTGCTCACGCCGGCCCTCTCAAAAATCCCAAGCTTACACAAGAAAAAACCAAGCCCTGGAAATGCCATCTCGAAATACCACTTCGAAATACCATCTCGTAAAACATGGGACAAAATCGAGGTGACACGATTTGCCCAAGGGGTTTCCCATGTCCCCCACGTTTATCTCAGCCTTGCTGTTGTATTGCAAACGTGTAGCGGGCAAACACAGCGTCCGACGGATTCGGACCTGCCTCCGTCGATGGCACTTGTACGATTATCGAGTATCGTCCATTCAAACTATCATTTTTGCATCCCAACCATGCTATAACACCATATAGCCCTTGAAAAGCCACCCAGAAAAAAGCAGGCATGGTGGTATGGCGTTGTCGCTCTCGGGAAAGGGTGGGGGGGCTAAGGGGGGAATCGGCCGGTGCAGCCCCGAGGATGATGAATGCGCGTTTGATAGGACGGTATGTACTGATTTGCACAGTTATCAATATTGATCTGTGTATCCTTAGGCCAATCGCTGAACTAAAGGCGCGGGATGTGGAACACTTAGAGGTGGCTTGTACAACATGTAGTTGCCCGGTTCCGAGAGATGACAGCCAATTGGCTACAGATAATACACCGCATTCTCGCTTGCCTTGGAACAGAGCTTTTGCTTCGAGCAAATCCCTCCTCATCCCACGCATAAATTGCCTCCGATATCGTGGGGGATGTGAAGAGACATTTGTAATATCTCGCATCGGCTTTGGTCAGCGGACCAAGAGTAACCTGCAACGATCGACCAATTTCCCTGGATCCCGGTCGAGGCCCAACCACGGCCTAAAGTCCATTTCGATCTAGATGATGATTATATCAGCAATGACGTAACTGAATTAACTTGTCCTCCCGTCGGAGTTCGTCTTGAGTTGTCCGCATCGATCGGAGCACATCGACAAGTGAACGGCCGATGTAGTGCAGTACATCACGCCAACGGCCATCATCGCTCGCTACCCGAGCCTGGATTGGCAAGGAGTAGTACATATCAAAACCTGTAATGTGTTGTACGAATATCCAGGCCCTTCGTTACGCCGGGGCTGAAAACGTGTGTCACGCTTGGTTGACTTCAGCGATTTGGCGAGGCTGGGAAATCCACACTTAGATAACATACAAAGCAATTGAATGTATCTTGTGAGAACACATTGGGGTTGTATATTGCAAGTAAATGACAATATAGATAGCAGCAAACATAGAATTATTGACCTCGCACTCGTGAATCATAAAAAGAAATCCTGAATCAAATCCACCTTGGAAACGCCAAAGCAAAGAAGTTTGAAAGTCAAACAAGATGCCACGTCTACCAAACATGGTATTGCATCGTTTATGGCGAATTATTAAGCTGCCTGGGAAATAGAATTGGTCGAGCCATATTGTCTTGTCAAATTGCATCATCGTCTCGAACCGTCCGAGTCTCGAACCGGATCGTAATATGTTTTCGAGCTGCTGGCATCGTCCTCCTCGTAATTTTGTTCGCGATTCACGCTATAACCGTTTTGGAGAGCCCCATTGCTGTTGCCGTAAGGAGCGTAGTTACTGGAAGAAGAGGCTAAAAATTATCAACGATCGAGTCCTACCACCATTTGTGGCAAAGTGCAACATTTAATTAGGAGATACGAACCACTAGCAGTGTAGTATTGTTGCGAGT
Organism: Hymenotorrendiella dingleyae; assembly: GCA_003988905.1. Lineage (NCBI taxonomy): Eukaryota > Fungi > Ascomycota > Leotiomycetes > Helotiales > Helotiaceae > Hymenotorrendiella > Hymenotorrendiella dingleyae. The sequence continues at coordinate 26,982 of QYAP01000241.1, forward strand.
ATGAACCTTTACATGTAGTCAGCATCGTATTCAATAACGTGTGGAGACTCGGTAGGGCCGTGCCGTGAAGGGACTGTAAGAAGGAGCGGGTTATGTGCAGCATTTTAGAACCGGCACGTAGAAGGGGGGTGGAAGAAATGATATTTCTGCAACGGGAATAATATTTTCACATAAAACTAGTGGGGTGCACTTACCAGAAGTCGCCACATTTGACGTGTAGTAAGTATCCTGAGCGTCATAGTAGCTTGCTTGCATATTGCTTGCTTGCTCAGAACGAGAGGGCTTTGAGCTCTGGTGGCTTGAATGCCTCGAGCTTCGGTGACTAGAATGCTTCGAGCTATGGTTTGAAGACTTGCTTTCATCCCTGGCCGGGTTTCGATTCCTCCCATCTCGATAGCGAAACTTGTGGTAAAGGAACCATCGGGCAATCCAGTTTGGACAGTCATCGCTCGGCGCAGCGAGATTCCAGTAGTAACTGGTGTGGGCATCGCCGGAGCGGGCAATTCGTTCGTAGGCATCATTCTTTGACTTCTCTCGAATGTCACTCCAGTCGTAGGGTGGCTTCCGCGAGCAGTTATCCTTGAGATGATACCTCTCCTGGGTCAACCAACGATAGACAAGATCTGCCTCTTTCTGCAACACGCCAGAATCAGTACACACTCCCGTCACCCTTGGACCGAAATTGCCTCCAACAACCCCACGCCCAGAATAGGGTTGCAAGCTAGCGTGTAAAAGGGGGAGAATTGGCGAGACTCACCGCCATAAGAGCATAAGTTTCCGGCGCCATATTGAGATGGTTCAGCAATTCATCTTTGGTATTACTCATCACTAGAGGCGGAATTTGGCCTGCCATACTGACGGGTTGTTTTGTTGCGTGTTCTTTGGTTTGGAGGTCGAAAGGCTTTAGGAAACTGTGGGCTGTCGATTCGATGGGTGAAAATATACCGCCGACAGATAGGAGCATGCCCCGCCCACTATAGGACCTTCGTCCATGGTCTTTGCGATTTGGCCCTAGCTGTGATGGGCAGATCTAAGAGATTCACATGCTTGTCAACCCCCCAAGATCCATGGCGTGATAGACGACGAATGACTTTTTAGTGCCAAGAAGTTGAATTTGCATCATCGTGCGTGTACATGGGAGAGTGCGATTTCCATGTATAATCAGGGAAAGCCATTATTGTATTGTCTAGGGCGACGGCAACTCGCTACCGGCAGCGCCCAAAGTCGGCCTGGGGTTGGGCATAGTACGCCAACCATACCTAGCAAAGCTGGAGTCGCCATCTCGAGGGTGTCATGAATGACTTGTTGTAATTGGAAGGAAGACAAGGCAGTTGCAGCCTATTCTCCCAATCAACGAAGCCTGAAGCTGGAACTAGATGGAGGGACACCCCGTGGCCGCTTCGTGACACGAAGAAGACCACATTTGACTTGCAGATTTCGGACCCCAGATTTCGCGGTCAAACGGCCAAGCCCGCATGCAATAGAATCGAAAGACCCTGCAGGAGGCGAACATGCCGCTCCGGATGTCTGCCGCAGTCAATGCCCCTCCTCGGGACCTGCCTCGCTTCGTTCGCGTAATTAGGCAAAGTGAGCGCCCCCTGTTTCCAGTACGTATTGATATGTACATTTAAACCAAAACAAGCAAGAGAGTTCATCAGCGGGTTTGTATTGCAACGAAGCAAGACAGGCCGAAACTTGGAAGCGACAAAGAGAAGGAGTTGTTTGAAATATCTCCAGACCACTTGAGGTGCTACTGATATGTCCCGGGATAGGACTTGACGGTCTTCGGACGAGGAAACAGAAGCTACCATGAAGGCAATACGGTTTGCCGCCTATCTGATGGAAATCCGATGAAAACGCACCTGCATATGCGTCCTAGCAGGTAGAAGAGCGAGATAAAGTGATCAAAAGAGGCATTCGTTGGTGGCAGAGGGAGCGCTAGATATGCCGGTGCGGGCAATGTGGGTGGAAAGTACCCCCTGACCTGCTCTAGACCGATGAATCGATGACCCTCAACCCGATAAGCATTCAGCACGCTGATCACATCTGATATACAGAGGGGGGCTGAAAGGGGTTGAGGGTGGAAGCTCTGGAAAGATGATCCGGGGCGTAACGGGGCCACGGCCGTCGCCGCGGATGACACTCTCCGAGGGTTAGGGGATTCCGGTTGTAAGCCACTGAAAGGGAAGCTCCCTGGAACTGCGCGATCACTTCCCCGTTTCCATGGGTGGAGGGTGGTTATGGTTCTGACAGCCGAGACAAGAGAATGATGGGATGAGAGAGCCAATGGCAATGTGACGGGGGTCAGGGGGCGCACGTGACCCCCAACACCACGCCGTTCGCCCATACTCTCGTAAAAGCCATAAGATTCCACCAACGGCCAATGGTGTCTCGAGCAGGAGAGCAGGATGGCAGGAGCAGTACCTAGCAGCAGTAGCCTCGCATCCTACTCGCATTGCCAGCACGTCAGCCTTGCAACACCCGACCTACGAATGAGGTAGATCGCTGTCCAGGAGGATAAACGAGTGTGGGGGGGTCCCGCCCAACGCAGACCCGCTCGCATTGCTGTCGAGCCAGAAAGAGATGGCCGTGAAGGGAGTGGTCTACCCCAGGTTGGCGTCCCTGGCCGGCATGGTTGGCAGGAGGCGATCATCTGGAGCGCAGGGAGCTGGGGAAAATCTCAGAGCAGAAGGCGTGGAGGCCATTTTCGTCACCACACTAGCCATCGTGGAGACCAGTGTTAGGGGCATTTTCGTAGTGTCGTCGAACTGAGCAATCATGCACACGCTCTCAAACGCTGCCTTCTTTGGAGGAGGTGAGTACCGTAGGGCAGTGTTGCGGTAGAGTGCTGAAAGTGCTAGAAAGTGAGAATGCTGGAGAGCGAGTGCTGGCGAAGGCCCAAATTCATGCTCACCGCGCGCGCCAAAAACAAGGCCCTGCCTGCATCCGGATTCGTCGTTTCTTGCTTCGTTGGGAGCTGGTGGGAGGGTAGTGTATGTTTGGTGACGGCGCATCAGCTGCAGTGCCACCGCTGCAGTCTTGGTCAATGGCCGCTGGATCTGGCATTGGGCTCGGCGGTTGAGGCAGAGGCAGAGGCAGGTAAAGGCGTTAGAATGGGTGTAACAAGTATTAATCCTGCAAAATGCTGTAGAACGCATCAGTTTATCCCATTGTCCCTCTCCGTGAAGACACAACCACATTACCTTCTATTTCCCTATCATTTTAATTGACGCTTCTGACACATTTTCCGAGGCTTTGGACGGCCGGGAAGACGGCTTGACGGCCTGCAAAAGTGTGGCCGTCAAGCTTGATGGAAGGAAGGAAAAAGAATCCAGGCCAATGGCATTGACCCTCCGGAGGCCACATCCACTGCCGTGGAGGCTGTCTTCGCTGCGCTCTAGAAGCATTACCATTCATCTGACAAGCTTAAGAAGACGTTCGTATATCGCCACTATCTCCTCGAGCGCAGCGAGCCACGGGGGTTTGGGGGCTGGCCCCCATGAATAGTCTGTTGTATAACTTGTATTGTACCGTACTCAATTGCAAGGTCGCCGTGACGCTCCGCCGGCTGTTGTTTAGGAGGCGGATGATGCATCTGCCGCCGCCGTGAAGATGTCTTCGCGGGCCCATATCGCGATACCTGGTACATGATCGGACACTGCAATACGTATGGCAGTAGAGTATATGCTGGGGATAGATGGGGGGCAGCAGATGGGGGAGTCCAGCGGAATACAATACCGGTACCACTCGAGCGGTAGGTGAGAGGTGAGGCATTGAGAGAAGTGAGTTGGAAAGCGGCGAGACTTGCCGGACCAAAGGGGAAAACGGCTTTCAAACTGGAGGGGACTTTGGCTCTGACTTTGGCATCCCCTTCCAAGCTTCTGCCACCGCCAATCGACGCGACCACTGACGCGCCCAATGACAGGCCGCCACCGTTGCGCCACACGCAGGAAAAGTGTGGCTTGAGAGTGGGGCATTAATGAAGGAGCAAACGTTGTGGGATTGTTCCGTTACGCGTTGGCAGTTGAGATCCAACGGCGACATACTCGAGTACTCCGGCGACGTCCCGACTTGGCTTGCACTGACTAGCCATCAGAGCTACTCGTACCGTACGAGTACCTAGGTTCAAGGTGGGGGCCAGGCCCATCAAAACTTGCCCCTCCACGAACCGTTCTACCCCTCTAGAGCTACCCCTCTGCCCCTCTACAGTCCCCCCTCCACGCCCTCGATCGATGCAGAGTTTTTCGAGACGCAACTAAACCGACTCTCGCGGAGATCATCCAATCCATCAATTTGCACTTGCAGTTCTCGCGCTCTTCGCAGCAACCTATGCGCTGACCCTTGCCCCGCGCGTGTCATGATCATACGAGTTCGAAAAGCACAAATCGAAGAAGAGTTTTTCCAGCAGTCAATGACGCCCAATTAGCCAGGAGGAGATATAGTAAAGTGTACTACTCTTTCCCGTTGTCCTCGATGAGGAGCCAATTGTAATTGCAATTCTCACACCCGTAGCAGCTCGAAAACAATCACAATGGCGCCCTTGACAAACATCGTTCATCTCCCCAACGGGCAAGTTCTGACAGTAAACCCCGTCTTTGGAGGCTTCTTCTTCAAGCCCATCGATCTCAACCACCACAACAGTGTCTTTCCCGCGGGGTGGACTGTGATTCTCCAATCCGAAGACTACGACGAGGACCATGAGACGGCCGACGCGAAAGAGGTCGACTTGCAGGGAATGCCGAAAGAGAAGCATCGGCACATTCATCCCTTCAAGCAACCCACGTTGTGTAACGATAATCTCTTCATCTCCTCCATTTCGAACCCCTCGAGCACCGATTTCAAGGCACCAACAAGTCCGACAAGACAGATAGCCATGATGCTCTGGGCCTCCCTGCAGTGGTACTTCCATCTGCCAGAACCCAAATCCGGCGTACAGACCGCTGCAGCAAGAGATACACCCGATGCAGCAAAGCCAAAAGGGGACTGGCGGATAAATATCAAGCGCGAGGGTGTGCTCCGGGGTAGGAATTTGATACAGAAGTTGGAACGAATGGGATTGATCGCATCGCTCGACTCTTCGGTGGGCGTGAGTCCCGAAGAAAATACTCCTAATGGATGGTCAGAAATGTACACGTCGAGAAGAACTTTTTGGCAGCTTTCAGCAAAGCTTTTTTTATTCACACTCACGCCAACTGTTGGATCTTCTTTTCCGGGATCCCCATACGGGAGTAGGCCGAGCTCCCCGGTTCGTGGAGGCGACAGGAGCCCGAAGAGAACAAGTTCTCCGGATCATGGTTCCGTTGTAGCAACTGGTCCTCCATCTCTGTGGTCCTCCGCAAGTCAAGGTCCTTTTTCATCTGGCAGCCACTTGCCCACCTACTTTCCGCCCCCACCTCTTCAGTACACATTGACGAATGGCATGCGTCACCCCATTCGCCCAAAACCGCCTCGTCAAGGTGAAATATTCTATACTCGCTATGTTCCAAGTGTGGGTCAATATCTTGCATTTCGAACGGCGTCTTTATCGCCAAGACCAGTGGCTTACAATGGACCAACAACATTGCTTACCGTACCAAAACGCCATACAGCCAGTTCATCGTTATCATCTCTCCCCGCTCATATCTCTGGTGCTTCGATGGCCGATCTTGCATCACCGTCGCCTGGAAGTGAATCTGAGGACACCTTATCTATGACTGATGTTCAGCTTTTGCACCGATGGATGAACAACCCTCGAGTAAGTAAGTTTTGGGGTTGCTCGGGTCCTCAAAGTACCCAAGAAGAGTTTCTTCGACAGAATCTCACTTCCACCCACGCATTCCCAGTCATTGGTCTCTGGGATGGAAAGCCTTTTGGATATTTTGAGATATATTGGGTGAAGGAAGATATTCTCGGTAAGCACTTGGGTGATTCCGATGACTTCGATCGTGGATTCCACGTCTTGGTTGGCGAGGATGAGTTTAGAGGTAAAAACAGAGTAGACATCTGGTCTACGTCTATCGCCCATTGGGCGTTTGTGCAGGATTATAGGACAAACGCAGTGGTCTTGGAGCCGAGGGTGGACAATGAGAGGTAGGCTCTTCAACCAAATTTTCGGGCTATATTACTAACCTATCCCAGATTTATCTCTCATCTGCAGAGTGTCGGATTCTTCAAAGAGAGGGAAGTTTCCCTGCCGCACAAGCAAAGTGCATTCGTGAAGCTGCGACGCGAAAACTTCATTGCACCGGCTTTATAGGGACATTTCACGCATGGTTTTAGGACATGTCGTTCACAGGATATACCCAGGTCATTCGTTTATGATGTAATGCCACAATCTACATTTTGCACTTTCAACCACCCCCTGGTCCTTTTCACTTTTGCCTATTCTCGTTGTGTGATTTGCGTCACTCGTGGATCCTGGGGTCGCCTACTTGGATTTCTCGTGCTCATGTGTCTTTCTACGTTTTGGTGGGAGGTTGGTCCCGAAGGTGGGGAGAGGGGGGGGGGGGTCAGTCCATCTGTCGTCGCTTATGCAAAGCGCGCTTTCGTATCGATCTTCGATCGTCTGCATTGCACATTTACTCGTTTGGGACTTGTGCAAGCTGTGGCTTTTTTTTTTCTTCTTTTAAAGGGCTGCGATATTTCGATTTTGGGGTGGGGAGGTGGTGCTGTGAGGATGTTGGTGTTGTGCGGGGTGGCGAAAGTGACTGACTGTATGCCAAGAGATGATGGAATTCTAGCGGAGTAGGCTCCGGTCCATTATATCAACGAACCACACCATGTTTCTGTCATCTCTTGGCAAAGGCTTCTTTTTCCTTGCGCGTTTGCAACTCTCTTTCGATGATTTCTTCGTTGGAACGGAAAGTGGGGTGGGGCTTTTCCCGGTGCACGTGGGATGGAATGGTGAGGTATCGTACTCGGTGTCTAGAAGGAGCGCAAGAGGAAGAGCGATGTAACATTGTTGGCTTCTAGTAGATTTTGTCTTTGTGCATTACTGTTTTATTTCACGTTCATGTATACCTTTATTCTTCTTGCTGTGTTGGGTTTAAGTTGGTGAAGAATGTGTTGGGTTTAAGTTGCTTATGGCGATTTATCGTTAGGATGGAAAATTATATTCTTTATGTTGTTCTGGATAATGGCTTGTATTGGTTTGAGGAAGGAAGAGAAGAGAAGAGAAGAGAAACATAAGTAGGTAGGCTCGCCAAGGCCACGTGACTAGCCCCCACGGTAAATACCCAGCACATATATTTAGCTTCTAATAAAGATTAAATAATAGGATACGCAGAATCGTCGTGTGATTTGGGATGATCTAATATCGAGTTTGAAATTTCTGAGAAATTATAGTATCTTTATTGTAAGTTCGTCTTTAAAGCTCTGTATTATACGAGCAGTGGGATACGCCGGTTCATCGCATCATTTGAGACGAGGTCTAAAATAAATGTAACGCAGGCATCAAGCCAACGTGGCTTGGAAAGCTTCTTTTGACTTTCTGTAGTTCGATGACTACTGATTGTTCCCCGGATTCTGGAACAAATGGCAAAGTTAAGCGAACTCTTGATAGGGGAGAGCTACTGTAGTCTATTTCGCGATGGCAAGGTGGTTGAGGTCAGGTTGATGTTAATAGCGAGGTTGAGGAGATATTACAGCGGGGATGGAAAGTATTTGGTTGAAGTTGTAGAAACGCTTCTACTCGTATGAATCTAACTACTGTACCCAGCAGCTCCAAAAGTTCAAACTACCGACTTCATCGTCCTCGGTATATGGCACGATAAATGCCGGTGGGGTGGAGAGTGTCTAGAATAATGCGCCAAGACAAGCGGACCATCCCACATCAGGCGGGTTTCAAAGCCCAAACTCAATTGCACCTTGTCGAATTAGACTTTCCCAGATCCCGGGACCTCGTGACGAATTTATTATTAGATCAAATTTCATTTGGGAGGGCTTGAAATTACAGGGTAGGATTGATTGTTTGTCTCTCCCATGTTTTGTTTGTCTTGTTTGTCGCCGCGGTGAGAAAAGGAAGGGTTAGTTCGATGTGGCCATGGAAAACTTGTCTTTTCAGATTTCTTGTGTGCATAAGAGACCAAGGAAAACGGGCGCAACGGTTGGGAGCCGAGAAAAACTTACATTTACGGTTTGAGGGCGAACTCAACTGGTCGATCGCACAAAAAAACGATAAAAGCATGTCAGCCAATCCATGGCAACGGCTTGGGGGGTTTCATGGATGAAGCCCGAAGATTCCGAGATCCAGGGCATGGGAAAAGAGCTTATATATACTTCTCACATTCCTGTGAGTGGAAAAGGCCACCCAGCTTTTTCGAGTTACTTCCACTCTCTTGTGCGCCTGTCTTTTCATTTGATTCCTTTATTCACTCATCGGAATCTACACATTCGCTCTCTACAGCCATTTGTTCAATTCAATTTTTCAGTTTATACGTCAAGATGGTTCAAATTTCCCTTTCGGCTCTGTCCGCTCTCGCTCTCGCCCTAGTCTCTTCGGTACATGCCAGTCCTCTTCAAGCTCTTAGCCGTAGAGCAAATGCATGGGAGACTCTTCCCGATACTCCAGCGCTCCCATCACCAATCAGCAACGCTACCTTCGCCCGCAATGGCGCCAATTTATGGTACCAAGAATACAACAAGGCGGCTGGTGGTGAACCACTCGTTCTGGTCCATGGAGGGCTCGGCTACTCCGCCTACTTTGGCGATGTGATCAAGATACTCGAGGAGACGCACTACGTTATTGCCGTCGATCGTCGCGGTCATGGCCGCTCAACCTACGCAGCCGGAGAAGATTTCACCTTTACGGAATTTGCGGATGATACCTACGCGCTTCTTCAATCTCTGGGCGTGACCAAGTCTATATACGTGGGATGGAGTGACGGCGCAGCAACGACGCTGGAATCCCTCATCAACACAACCATCACAGCTACCATCAGCAAAGCCTTTGTCTTCGCCGGCTTCCAAGTCCCCGAAGACTCGAATACCACGTTCACCGACACAGCCATCTACTCTACCTTTGTCTCCCACTGCGCAACCGAGTACGCCGAACTCCAGCCAAACGCCTCCTTTTCCGACTTTGCAACCCGTGTAGGCACCCTCGAGGCCACCCTGCCGCAATTCACCGACGCGCAACTCAACAGCATCGACGGCTCCAAAGTCGCCATCGTCGGCGCGGAATACGATGAGGCTGTTAACTTGGATGTCCCTGCTAAGCTGAACAAGCTTGTTACCGGTAGCTCTTTGGTCATGTTGGATGAAGTCAGTCACTTTGCGCCGGTGCAGAATCCAGATGCTTTTGCTGCTGCTGTTATCGCTTTTGTGGGTTAGTTAGGATTTGGAACCTTTGCTTGGAAATTTGAATTAGAACTGAATTTAGAATAGAATTGAATTGCTTGAATGAAAATTGATGCCGAAATTGTGAGTGATGAAGGGTGAGGAATTCGGTATGTAGGTTTTCAGTTTGAAATAAAAGAATTGGTGAAACATTGGGTAACAAGTCGGTGTTCTCTAGATAAACGACTTCGAGTTTATAATCAACTTTTACGGTAACCGGGGCATATTATTTTGAGATCGGCGATGCGAAAAGAGGGAGGTGTCGCAATTCGTCATGTTTTACTTTCTACCTACTAGTACACTGAAGTAACTACTAATTTATATTTGTTGCACATCGCTCGGTTACGGTTGCCTTTACCGGGGCGTCACTAAACTAAACCACAAGTTCCTGCACTAGGTGTGGGAAAATAGCGCAGATGATGTAAATGGCAAAACTAGAGAGGATGAAGGAGGATTTGTTGCATGTCGCAGGCTTGATGGTTGGTATATAAAGGGAGGTCTCCCCCGACGGTTGGTAGGTGTTGGTTTTGAAAATTACGGAGGATGGAGGGGGGATGTCACATGATACGAGTGTGACAGCTGATGTTAAATGTAAGAAGTGGAAACTTTTGTCCAGAGATGGCCCCAGCAACTTTCAGGAAATGTCGACAGCTTCCAAGTCTCTGTTTTTGCTTATAAGAGGAACTAATTTCGCATCCTCCGTGCGAGAAGAGGAATAACTTCACTTCTAAGTTTCTCTTCTTTAGAAACTATAACCACTCTACTCGAGTATAGTCTGTGATCACACCGTGTTGCCGACACATCCTGCCCTATGTTTTTACTGTAATCACCGTCGCCAAAGACCCATCAATGAGATTTAGAGTGCGTAACATCATAATTTACACTTCAGAAAACCCCTACGTGATTTAAACACGTACAGTCAACTATATTTTTCGTTTTATCAACGGAACTTATTGCATTTTCACAGCTTCCTGATTCGGGTACGGTTCTTTGGAAAGTCCTCGCTCGCTAAGCGAGAATATCGAAGGAAAACAGAACAGGTATTTTCTTGGCAGAGTCGCTTGGATTGGAGGGAGCGAATCGTCAATTGAGAGGCTTTAAAATGCCAGTTCTTTCAGTCACGATGTCTTTGATATCCAAGCATGAAATCAATCAAGTGTTAAGTCCTGCTTAACCCAAGGAGAAGAAACATGTTCGTGGCAAGTTGCTTCCAGGCTTATGGTTCGTTGTGCAAATTCGTTGAAGTAAAGGTCGAGAAACTAGTACCACTACAGCAGCACAAGAACACGAAGTGCGCTCATTCCAATCCGCAATGCATACAAATCCACTGGCACATTTTCCAACAACCCCTTTGGACATCTATCGTGGTCGGAGAAACTAGTACCACAGGGGTATTTCGGTAAGCATTCACCAAACTTCCCCTGGGACAAATGTTTTTCGGAACTCGGCGGTAGTTTGGGATTCGGTAGCATTAGCCAGTTTTAACTTTACAGCGTTTGAAAACATATGTGGTTTTCTAAGTATTGCTAAGCTCATGCTTACTTCCCACTTTTCTTGCTTACCCCCCTCCCCCAGTCTGTCCATATCGACTCTTGTAAGCCCCCAAAAATATTGCCGTCTTCGGTCACAGATCCACAAGGCAGATGTATCTCATCATTCTATCTGGTGCATAGCCTTATCAATTTCATCGTCGCTGGAGTTTTTTATACCCACGAGGCCTCGCTGAGCACTCCCCTGGACAGCCTACTACGAGAAATTTGGACGATTGCTATTGCAATAAATCGCAACCATTGGTTCTAGACATCGTTTTATGATTAATTCGACGCTACTTTGATCTCCAATGTGTAAACAAGCTGTTTGCCAGAGTTATGCTTCTTCTGAGATGGGGACGAATAGTGGACGTATTGTGATTTTACCTTTTTCTCATTTCCTGTCATTAATTTCAAGAAAATCTGTTTGAGGCAATGGATGGTGGGTGACGAGGAGTGGGTACGTAGAGAGTATATCCTCAACTCTCGCTTGTAGATCTCCTTCCTGTACTAAAATTAGTCAATATTATGAGTATTGAAAACATCGTGCTCGTTCCCTATTAATCAGTGCGTGGAAGGTTTCAAGGTTTCACGTTATAAGTTTCTTAGATGGGTATTTGTGCAGAAATATGCAAGTGAATCACAGCGCAGCGATCGCTACTTGTTTTTTTTTCGGCTTTCAAGAATGCACCGTGCCGGTGACGAAGTCTCGCTCGCTTTAAATAGTTGGTTAGGGCGATGATTAGGGCGATGATTCTCTTTCGGCGGATATCCAACAACCCTCTTCCTTCCAACAACCCACTTCCCTCCAACTTTCCTTCTTGCACCGCACTTTTACGCTCAAGGATCGGACTAGCTCTCCTACACAATTTACTTCGCATGGCGCGAAAGCATTGAAAGCATTTTCACAACGAGACCTGAAAACTATTCACTGAAATAGTAGTGGTCATGGATTGATTCAGCGGTGCTTTAGAATTCGGTAGCAACACCCGTGAAATCTTTACCTTTCGTTTTACCTTGTATGGCATGGGTCGACTCTGGATTGAGAGCAGCTTCCGACACAGCAACTTGCGAAGAAGCTTCTGGAGCCACAGACACAACAGCTTTGACACAGCAACTTCGACACATCAGCTTCCGACACATCAGCTTCAGACACAACAGCTTCTAGAGCCACAGACTCAGCAGCAGCTGCGCCGAATCAACTTTAAGAGAAATATAGTCACAGTAAATTAATGTTGGAACGCACGCTTGCTGCTTGCGGGATATAGAAAAAGTCCCTGGGAGTCATTCCATAGACTGTACGTAAATGCACCACCAAAATGACCCGACGGTATATACCCTTTGCTGTTTCCCCACTAGTCAATGGTGCCATCTTAGCCTCCACCTCTGATCTTGTGATAATGGTGGCCCTTTCATCATTTACTCCTCCCCTAAACCAATCCTTCAGATCTTTCGCGACGGTTTCCCACTTGTCATATATATTACTTGTAGAATTCGCCTTGCTCAAATTCCTCGGCCTAAAAAAGCTCCTCGCTTCTACTCATACACTTTGACTCCTCGGCCTCCGCCTTCTCAGCCTCGTGCTTGTTTCTGATATGCTTTCGCATCAACTTTGAAAGTTGAGCTATGTCCAGGTATTATAGTTAACTTGGTTGAAAGTGTGCACCTACGACTTTACCAATCTTCAACTGCCGCCCCGCCAAAGCAACGAGTGTGTGAACTCTGAAATCGAACATATTGGAGCAATTTTAGTGAGCCATGGCTTGCATCATTTCAAAGTGATAGCACCCCGAAACACACTGTCAAGGTCATCCGATAGTCCTCCTAGACCCAGGTCATCGTCCTCCCCCAAATTTCTCCCAAAACGCGAACGTCTCCAGCTCTTACGTGAGGATTTTAACAAGGGCCGTCTCTATGTCGTTGTGATTAGTAATCTACACCAGCTTATGCGCTATCTCAACAGTATATATAAAACCAAAATCAGAGCTCCTTCAATGAAATGGTAGGGCAAATTTCAACGTTTAGTCATGTAATCAATCAAAGAACCTAGCCTAATGTAAAATGCATCACTGATCCTGTAGAATGCTCTGCCTCTTTCGAAGCTAAAAGGTGCTCATATAGAAGTAGAGTTGAGTCTCAAACGCAAATTACTTGGACTATGGTATTGGGAAGTGGGAGATCTCTCATACTATATAATCATTCGAGGAGCGTAAAGTAGATTGAAAGCGCGTAGAATAGGCAAGAATGAACACTTGTTCAGAGGTTCGTTAAACTCGGCCATGCGTCTGAAGCAGTTGCAGTACATGTACCATAAAACACGAAAAAACTTCATTATACACTGACATACCATTTGGGTCTGTTCATGGCACTCGCCAAACTGTTTTCTGTGAAAATCTTTGATTAGACCTCTCTATCTGGTCAAACAAAAAATGGGTATCTATGCAAGCGTGTGTACAAGAAAGGACTCCGCCATCATGACCCAGCCTCCGTCCCTCGTCCAGCATCAATAGCTAGAGCTCGCAAAGCCCCCGAATACCATATAAACATTATCCTTAATCCAACATCTCATAACTCAACCAAACCTGGACCTAGGTCAACCAAGCCCAACTCCCCACAACCCTTCCCTCCCCCTCTTCCGCCAGCGTCGTAAACATATCCAAGCTCAAATCTAGATCTTCTGCCGCACAACCCACACAACGATCCACAACCTCGACATCCACACTGTGATTCCCTCCAAGTGCTGCATCATATCTATTGATTCTGATTTTCTGTCCGCAAAGCGGGTTGTTGTTTGGGTTCGACGAGGTGGACGCAGCGTCCCAAATGATGTGTGATACAGCACATATACTGTCATGGGATGTGTTTTCGTAACCGCAGGCGCCGTAACCTGGGCCGGGAGAGTAGTATGTAAGGTCGCCGGTCTGGATGCTAGTGCTGCCGGGTAGGGGGAGGTTTTTGCTGCTTTTCCTGGCGCGGGGTTAGTATTGTATACAAGATGCAACGGAGCATAGCACAGAATGCTAACGATAGTAACACTTACGAGCTCTTCTTGAGACCTAGCCCAAGTCCAACTCCCAACGCGACTATTATGAGCAGTAGAGCAAGTCCCCCGAACAGCAACTTCTTGCGATTGCGTCCGAAGCAGCCGCCAGTTGACCGGGATTGAGTATTATTCGGCATTGCAGCGTCGGCCGTGCCAGATTCCAGTGAAGATTCTTTTATAGGTTTCTCTGAGGTGGCAGCGAAAGCCGGCAGACTGAAAGCTGGTAGACTGAATTTACTGAACAGACCCCTCTTTGGTGGTGTCGAAGGTTGTTCCCATTCCAAAACATCGCGAGGTTCCGCTGCCGGTTCATCAGCTTTTATAGGCGCCTCGGCGGTCGCCGTCGGTGGAAGAGGTTTGCGCTCCAACATGATTAACGACTGTACATGGCAATTATCCAAAAGAATGGAATGCGATAGCAAGATCGCGATGTGTTGACGAGCGTGGTGAATGGGGTGGCGTGCGTTGGCAGGAAATCCCCGGACTTCCAACATGGGAAGTTGGCACAGACCCTGCAATCCAGGAACGAACAAGGATTAGCGCCGACCAACTTAAGCTTAAATTTGATTCGGGGGAAGGAGCAGGGAGCCACTCGCTACCACTCGTTTTCGCTTAGAAGCGGTCCTTTGATACAAATTCGAAGGAAGTGAATGATTGTCAAACTCAGTTCATAACGTCAGCTCCAACGTAGGTCCAGAATTTATGAACGATGAAGGGAGAACGGCTTCCATTCAAAATTCACACTTGAAATTATGCACATATATGCAAGCAAACTAATTTGATCTTACGAACCCACTGCATGCAAGACTCTATTGCCCAACCCCCTTATTCTTGGTCTCTTACCATTTTACATATCAATTTCCCAGAAAATGCAATCCTGTCACCCAAATATTTCCAATACTCTCTACGAAAATATACTCGGAAATCCACGCATTCTTTCGCGCCAATTCTCTAGTATTTGCAAGTCCAATCCTGGCATTTGGAAGCAATTTTCTTTTTGAATTTCTGCATTTGATTGCCGAAGGGTGTTACAATCTGCATTGGACAAACTCCTCATAACGGCAGCAAGCGATTTTCTATGAAGAAACAACCTCAATCAACACAAAACACTACAATTACGAGCAAAAATCTCAGCGATAGGCCGCTCAGCAAACGATGCTGATGCTCTCCCGCCCTCACACGACACACTTCAAAACAACGCCAAAACCCCCGACTCACTCGCAATGCAATTTTCACAAATCCCATAAACATCACAATGGAATTCAGAATTCCCATACTCTCTTACAATCTTGTCTTATGCCGTTCAGCTGATCGAGTACGAAACTGGGACTGGCTGGTCAACCTGGCCGACCAATCGCTTGGTCCGTTCACGAGATGGTCTTTTCCCACGGCAACTCATTTTTCACTGAGCGTTCTAGAATTGATGATAACTTCTTTGCTGGGTAGTGTGAGAACTTCCAACTTATGATATCATATTCTATAGAAAAACAATGATTAGCTTCTTATGGGAGGTTTAAGAACGTTTGTGGATGTGTTGTTGTGGTGTGTCTGTCAATTGACCATCGGGCCACCAAGTGCTCTGGTACTGTACACCACCCAGGAATAACGTCGACTAACCAGTTCATCTCGTGAAGACAACACTAGCGCTAGTATCACTAGATATGGACTGCACTAGCCAACTGCCACTTCGCAATCCAAGTTCTACTTCCCCCTCCACCTAAATAAGTCTAGTGTTCTCCTGGCATTCTGATCTAGTGCTCAGAATGCGAAGCGAGGTGTACAAGTTGTAGATGCCAGTTTATTAAATTCAATGGGAAGTAAATGATTTAGCCCAAGGTTTACCGAGGTCTAGTGACGTCGTTTCTGATTGGACGGTTTAAAAGGCATGTTACGTAGAGGAGTATTTAGGATGGTGGGTGACGAGTAGCTCTCGATTATGTAAGCCTACGGCCCACCCAGACTAACCATGTCTCACCTACCTAGGTACCGCGCCCCTGGGGGCGGGGTAGGCCGCACTAGGGCCAGCCCCGGATGGGGGTCCTAGGGGTCTTCCCTAGAATGGAAGAAGTAAACCCCTTTTGTTCCATTAAAGCACCCCCTGGTGGCGAGGCATTTTCTGTGGAGAAAGGTTCCTCCCGAAGGCTTCCTACGTGATAGAAAGCAAAGTTTTCCCCTTTCTCCCCAGAAAATTCTTGTTAGAATGCGAGATGAGTTCAGACTGCGTGAGAAAGTGCAAAATTTGACGTTGATGAGCTACTGCAAATTACAATACCAGCAGTGAGTATGCGTTGGGGTAGCGAGGGTTTTCTGATGGACTTTCAAACCAGATCATCGATCTCTCAACAGGCATTTTTCAGAGAAGTAAAAAGAACATCACGAATAGAATCATTCAAACCACATAGTCCCAGAAATGGTCTTAACTTTTCAATTCTCTCAACCTCCTCACTTTCCTAAACCATTCTATTCTCCCCTCCCCTTCCAAGCTGCTCTCCCCAACTTGTACACCCTCTCTGGGCAAATAACACCTCTCCGGCTCACTCAAATCCACAAGGAGCCCCAAACTCGAACTCCCACTCGCCGCAGAATTCTTCCTACCCCCCCTCATCCTCGTCGCTCTCAGCGCCATCTCCTCATCAATATACCTCGTATGCGTCTCACTGCCCATCCGCCTCAAATTCGGTCTTCCTCCATTGCTCACCGCCCTAGGTTGGAAATCCTCGCTCACAGCTCGTGAATGTACTTGTGATTTGCGCATGTTCTTTGTATGGCAGTGATTGTAGAGGCTGCCGAGAGCGGGAATACAGGCGCATACGATACCGATGCCCACTTCTGCCATTCCTAAAAGATTGAATCGGACGTAATTAACGGTTGTATTCGCAAGGAGATCTTCTGGCTGTAGCGCCATGGTCATGCGAATAATGCTGGCCGCGACCGCGAAGCCACCTGCTCCAACTAGGCTGAAAATCCTGAGTTTGCGCTTCAAACAGACATTCAGAGACCAAGTCCTATTCCCAAGTCAGCTTTAACTCTACTTTAACAGCTTAATAGCGGGAGTGCTACTCACAATAATAAAGGCAAAACCAACACAACAAGATCCAAGATCGAAGCCATCGCCGTATCCGCGATCAAGACCGCATATTCCGTCCTGCACATCTGGGGGACCTCGGGGCGTTTAACCGCGCATTGTACGACTTTTATGATGGTCGTGGGGACGTAGTATGCGACCATGATACCGATGAAAACGTAGATGAAGATGGCGGTCCTTCGGTAAAGGGCGAAGACGCGCGCGAAGATTAGGAGCAAGGTGGCTTTGGTGAAGAAGGATGCGGTGCCGTAGAGAATACTGTTGGCGTAGAAAGCTTTTTCAAATCCGACGAGCTTTTGCTGCTCAACGTCCCCCATATTATATCCGCCTCCATATTTTCCCACTGCGAAGAGTTAGCATTCCATATTCCAGTAGCTGTTGGACTGTGTGGTGTTTACAATAAATTGCAGTTATACAATAGACATTAGCGACAACCCAAGCTATAAAACAGGTATCTAAAAGAGATCAGTACCGAGTTACCATGTGCATGGGCAGTGGATGGAACTTACAGTCCTCTCCATTGAATGAACGCAAAACAAACTTCCTCACAGACAACCTCATAACAACAAACGGCGCCATCAAACAGATAGTCAAGATAGCCATGACAAGATTGAGCGTATGAAGGACATCCTCAGGATGCTCCATACTGGATTCAGGACCCTGAGTGGTGTTGTTTTTTGCCAGCGACATGGTATCCCATCCTTCGAATATAGACAGTGGGGAATGAGCTCTTAAGATCGACTTGCAGCGAGATGATGGAATTTTCAAGTAGGGATATTGTAATGTAAGTATAGTAATGACAGACGGGAAGAACGGTTAGTGCGAACGGCTAGGGTGCATGCCTGTTGCGATGCACGGATTCTATCAAAACAGTTCGGGCCAATGAGACAGGAACACTGAGTTGTAGGTTCGTAGTAGAGTTTCCCTGTTTCGAAGGCTGAACGGATACCGTAGAATTCCGCTCAACTGGACCCTCTTGGCATGCGACCTTAATTCTCACACGTATCTGAATGAGGTTCCTGTAGGCTCGCGGAGATATCCGGCAGTTCTATTTAGCCCACTGCCAGTTAGATGTTAATTATCTGATTCGTCGACTACCCCTGAGATCTCCAGCACTACTTTTTAGTCTCGCATGCCAAGAGGGTCAGTTGAGCGGAATTCTACGGTAATGGCCCCGCGGACCCTATATCGAAAAGTCCCTTAACCGCTCGCTTAGTGCTGACGTGACGGAGCGGCTCGTTTCGTAGTGCCATTGCACAACGTGTGATGTATAGGTCTCCGAAGAACGTTAATTCTCGATTCTCGGCGCTGTAGATTTCAAGACTAGAGAAGGCCATCGACTGTAATCAACTTTCGGGGTCTGGCTTCCAGACTTTGATATGCTTGGCTCAAATGGCCTTGTGGCTAAGAGCTTAAAGGGCTTGCCGCGTCTGAGTGGAGAGATCCTAGACAACTTTTGGCGGCTTTATCACAGGAGAAAACTTGCCCCTGAGTTAAAGATGTAGCCATGGACTGTAAACAAAAACGGAACCACCTAATTAGGTAGACTCGGCGACGAGATGGCCGGGCTTCAGTTTTTTCCGCAAATTATCTGTTCTGATTTCAAAGTACGCTCAGCTCAAGGTTCCATCTGAAGAGAGGACTCGAGGGAGGCCAGGTGAGCAGAATGAAGGATTTCCCGAGTTTCGATTTGACCACCAGAAGAGAGAAATCCGAAAAAGATAGCGAAAATTCGATGATTGGAGAATTCTCGAGATACGATTGGCCATGCAGGAGAGTGAGAAGATTGACACCCCTGAAACATTGACGTTGGGCTCAGAACCGAGCCCCTATAATCCCGTGGCCAATGCACGACCCCGAGGACTTTGATTTGGCACGTGCGTATCTGAGCTTTGTGGGGAATGGCCCCTGCTGCTTGGGGTATTCCTAAAGGAGGATGACTAGAGAGATAGTTACACTCCGTAGTGCTTATGAACGCCTAGGCCCCTAAGCCCCTGAGCACATCATGGCCTAATCTAGTAAGGTGTTGTTGGCTAGGTTATCCTAACGGCTATGCCAAGAACTACGCAGTACGATTGGCACATTGAAGACCATGGAAGTTGCACCATCGCCACAGTCAGCCTTTGAACGTGCTTATATTTACCGAAGGGGCAAGCAAGAATAGGAAACGAGTGCTGGTAGTATGGTAAATCGGAACCGCAGGCAGGAGAGGAAGTGTGATACAGAAGATCTCGACGCATGCCCAACTTGAATACCAAGATATCAATGCCGCAACCTGCATGCAACGTTTGCCCACTTCACGTCTGGTATGATATTCTTCCGTTTCCACGGCTTTTGCCCACCAAAGATATTGTACAGCAGCAGATTAGAAGCACCAAACGAGGGATCGCGAGCATTTGGCAGCAATTTTTTGTGATAAAAGGCTACATTTAGCTTAGTATTGCGAGCTGTAGCAACTGTTTGTGGCATAGTACCAACTACCAGTCAGTTAATTCAGTTGATGTGCTACTATATATGATTTGGTAAAATTGCGCGCCGAATCATCCTGTAATCAAAGCCATCGGCTGAGTCTCGAAATTTGTAATCATCCGCGGGGCAGAATAGTTGTGGCTCTGACCTGGCGATTTTTGAAACAAACTTTTGTGTAGTCCAGTTCTCGGCACATGCCTCCTGTAGAGGAGAAAATCCATAGTTGACTTGTACGGTGCTCAAAGTTAAGGACCCTTAGAGTTCCGTTGATTAAACATTCCAGAGGCGAATTTTCACATCCGTGGTCTCGGAAGAGAACTATAACGCGTCAGCTGTTAGTTTCCCAAGGGAGAAGACATCCTCAATTCGGAGATACGGCCGACCACCTTTAGGCCCTTTAGTCCCTTTCCGCCCTCGGCCCTGGAATCTAAACCCCTCCAATCGGCAACCCGATGTGCTTCTCTAACCTTTCAGAAACAATCTTGAAAACTCGACTTGAATTTGTGACGTTCGCGACCATTATCATCTGCATATTCATGATGCAATTTCAATGTCTGCTGGCTGAGAGATAATTGTGGTGTAGACAAGTCACCTCAAAATCTCTAGCAGACTCATGCTGTGAAACAACGATGGAATACCAGAAAGTGTGAGCCAATTTGGCTCGCGAACATACAGTACTCAGAAGCGATACATTTCGATTTTCAAACATGCCAATATTCGATTGAGCTCAACGGCAGTGTCCTTGGGATGCGCCGCCCATTGAGGTTGTTGACATTTCTGTCATTTGACCCGACGAACTCGAGCCTATGCGCAGGTCCCTTCGTTTCAGACATTTAGTAGCGCGTATACTCTCGATCCAGACGTCAAGAACAACGTTCTCATGATCGGTACTCTTCTGAGGGAGATCGCGAGTGTCAAGTCTGCACCGGCCTTGAACTGGCCCGTTTCGATTCATCGATGAAATACCCAGTAGACTCTTTGATGTGTTCAAAAACCATCATATTCGGCAGCGCTAGTCCATGCCTTATCGATATAAACTTCTCGATTCGTTGGAGAATTCCGTTGTATTTGGCATCGATGGCCCATGCCTTTGGGTTTGGTGTACCTGGGTCCTGAGGAGAATCGTCCATGGAAGAATGTTTCCTACCATTTATTGTTGGTTCGGATAAAATTTAACGCAGGAGAATGTCGAGAGTCAATAGTTTATTAGGGCAACTTGTATTTGTCGCCGTGTCCCAAGGTCAGAAGGGTGACTAAGGCGTCGCTGTCTTTGCAGAAGAACATTCCCGCCAGCTTCAAAGTCACAGCACAAGATCCAAGCTTAGTCAAACACCGCCCAGGCCATTGCTTCCTTTATCTGCTGTCAGCATATTAGTATTCGAGTCGGGTAGGGTTTTCAACCAGGGAAGCAACTAACACGAATGCTGGAAAGAGAGAGAGAGAGCCCCTTTCACATGTTCGTCGTGAGCAGTGGTCATATTATCGCCAGGCAACGATTCTATTCCAAGTCTAACAATTGGCAGGTTGCCCCATCCGTCGCTCGTCTCGCCCCAGCGCCGTACTGTACGTTGCGCTCCATTCTACGCCGGTTTTTCATCTTGGTATCACGGTTTTCGTAAGACACCAGAGCACTTCTTGCTGTGGTAGTAGCTACCTAGGTAGCACCCCCCGTGCCGCAGAAAGTACCGTAATAGAGCGAGAGAAGCATCGGAACTCAACAGGCTGCTGTTATCGTGAGCCTAGAGCCAGGTGACAGGTCCTACCGGTAGGTCCAAAAACATAAAAATCGCAGACCGCCAAGAATAACCCGAAAGCATGAAGGTTGGAAATAGAAAATAATAGGAGGATTGCGCTTTGAGACAAGTACCCGGGTACATGAGTGGCATAAGAAAAAATGAAATTGAGGAAGAGCGACATCGTGGCGTGGTGTGGCGAGTGCGCTCTGCACCGCCACATCTCATTTCCGAAAATTTGTTGCACATCGCACTCAAAAGTTGTTTTTGACCTCGCTTAAAACCCACCCCAGTCACTCCTCACATGACCATCCACGCTATTCCTAATGCGGCGAAACTGGAAGTTTGCTGCACATCGCACTCAAAACCTCTTTTTTCCTCGCTTAAAAATCATTCAGCCACCCACCCCAGTCATAAAGCCACTCCTCACATGACCGTCCACGCTATCCCTAATGCGGCGAAAATTTATTGCACATCGCGCTTTTTCTCAAAACCACTTCTTGATTCCCAATCTGGAACACCAAGCGAGCTCGCACAGCCACCACCTGACCACACCAGCCACCACTCACATGACTTTCTTTCCACGCTATCCTCAATCCGCCCCGCCACGCAGCACGAAACCACTCAAACTTTTCCCCCCACCTCAATCCCTTCGCATCCATCAACCAAACATGTCAATTCAGTTGAAGAAGGTATTCAGCCCTCGATGTCTTGCCATCAAACACCACGGGAGTTGAGTCAGCTGATCCCGAATTCAGTGCCATCCTTGGCCTTGAGCTGTACGAGTAATTGCAACTGTCGCACGGCACGTAAAAAGTAACCTTCGTCGTTTCGACCTTCTTGGGCGTCTGAGAATGCATCCTTCGATATCCTAAGCCCGATCTTTTGATTGGCTAAGTTCGGAAGAGCTGTGGTTGTGACACTGCCGCTGGGGACAGGAAAATGAGAGGCTCGGAAGTCTTTGCGCGGGGGTTGTTTGACCCTGGCGTTAATCCGAACATCAGGCAATCCACAAACACCCCACGTTTCAACACCACGTTTTCGGACGAACAAGATCTTCCCATTGCAGATCATGAACACAGAGCGCCACGATGTTTGTAGTATTCAGCAAGCGCTTTGAAACTATTGGCACATTTATGTTTCTATGCTTCTCGGCGGTCCCAGATTGGGGTACTGCGTCTCCAGATCGCCAGGAGGATAGTAAGCAGTTTATATTGATCTGGCTTTCCTCACTTGCAATGTTTTCATCCTCAGCATCAGCAATCTCATTCCTTGTATCTTTACGCTAATCTTCTATTACGTTCTCTCCATTTTCTCTTCTATTTCCTGCTGGGCAGTCTTCCATTCATTTTAACCTTATTTTCACATCTTTTTATACCCAAGGCTACCTCATCATGACTGCCGTCCTCTCACTTTTTCTCGGTGCTTTGGCAGTTGCTTCTGCATCGCCTATTGAAGTACGAAGTGTAGCTTCGCTTAATCAAGCTGCTTTTGCAGAAGCTCAGCAAAGAGATGCTACAGCTACTCGTGCTTTTTCAGCGACGGCTATCAAAGTATGTCTTCGTGTATGTGCTTTGAATACAAATGCTGACTTATTAGACTTCGACTGGGCAATGTCTTGCGGTCAATGAATTGTCTGGAGATTTTCGCGCGAATCTCACACCAGTTCAAGTTGCAGCATGCGATGGAAGCGCTGGTCAACAATGGGATATCATCACGGCTGGCGAGCATGACACCTTAGCTGGAACCATGCTGATTGTGAACACATTGGTATGAATTTCAGTAACACATTTGATGCTCATCGATACTGACTATTCTAGACTCAAGCGTGCATGAACTTTGATCCTCGTAGAGCAGCAGGGAATACGGTAATAATGTTCTCTTGCGGTGGACGTGCCGACGGAGGTAAGATAACACTGCATATACTATTTTCCACTTACTAATTTTCTCTCAGGCGGTACAGAGACCAACTCTCAGGAATTTGCTTTTGCTGGTGGATCTGGCCCGCTAGCTTTCGAGCCTCAAAACGCAAACGGCACATGTCTCGCTGTAACCTCTGCCAACGTGCTCGACGAAGCCCCTTGTAATGCTGGGGATGCCACACAGTCGTTTTCCTTCTCAGGTAGTTCCTCGCCAGCGTCCTCACCAGCTTCAGCCACGACCGTAGCTACACCCAGTACCTCAGCTGTAGCTCAAATTGGAAATATCCCCTCAACAACAGTCCCTCCCGTTTCCCCTGCCACAATACTACCGGTCGTCTCTTCTGCAGCTCCAACCGCCATAGCACCATCTCCATTCTCAGCTCCCGCAAGCATCGCCAGCGGTAGTCCCACATCAGGCGTCCCCGTCTCCCGCGCAGGTGGCGTCCTCAACCCCTCCGACGCCGCAGAATCCAACCCCCGCGACAACACCGCAACCCGGGCCTTCACATCGGCCAGTATCAAAACCTCCTCGGGCTCCTGCCTCTTCATCGACCCCACCGCCGGCGACTTCCGCGAAAACCTAATCCCCATAGCCATCCAACCCTGCACCGGAGCCGCCGGAGAAAAATTCGACTTCATAACCGCAGGAGTCCACAACAACATTCCAGGTTCTACTTTAGTGGTGAGCAGTCTCACACAGGGATGTTTAAATTTTGATCCGAGGAGGGCGGCGGGGGATCAGGTGTTGTTGTTTAGTTGTGGGGGAAGGGCGGATGGGGGTGGTGCGGTTACTAATTCGCAACTGTTTAATTTTGCGGGTGGGAATAGTTTGGTTTTGCAGCCGCAGAATGCGGCGAATGCGACGTGTTTAGTGCCGAATGGGGCGAAGTTGGATGATTCGTCATGCAGTGGGGGTGCTGATCAGGTCTTTAGTATTGTTGCGTAAGTGAACGGTGTTTTTGTGTATAAATATTTATTTCTTGGTGGGTGTTTTGGGTGATGGAGTATTGCGTTTAGGCGTTTGCGTTGGGAGAAGATGTTAGAGGTTTAGTTACGAGGTTCTGTAACTCATAGCTTAAAATTTGATCACGGAAAATCAATCTTGATATTACGCCTTCGCAGTGCCTATGTACCGCTTATCATAGAAGCCGCGAGGCATTTGAAATTCCACGAGAGGCCTCGTATCACTATCCCATGATACAGCCGTCTATCAACTACTGCTACCCCATTAGAGCGCTCTCTTCAGACGTTTTCCTGCTGTATTTACTGCAACAATTAGGCCACTTCATCCTTAAAAAAAACTTTAGTTTGCACGACATGGTCTGTAGCCAGCATACCAAGAACAGCCCAGGATCGATTTAGATTCCTGAACTTCGAAGTTCTCGCAACCTACTAATCCTCAAACTCCAAGCAAAACATCCGTAGACATACTACTCTATATCATTCCTGCCTACGTCGTCCTAAATTATGATCCACCCAAGTTCTGAATTACAACACCCGTCAGATTCTCGGGATAAGGGGCTCGCTTAATCATCCCCACTCTTGTCTTGGCATCCTCACCAACATCCTCCCACTCAACCTACTGTTTATCCCTTTCAACACCATCAAAAAGGGCAAGGCAAGGTCTTAATTATTAATTGAAATTGTAATTCAGGGGTAGAGGTCGAGTTATCGAGAAGATTTGAAGTGTTGTCTGAAATTACGGGACGAGCTGTGGTATCGGATAATCGGAGTCGAAGGAATTCTTTTCTCGCTAGCAGACGGAGATGAAGTGGGAAATTGATGCTATAGTCGCTCACTGAAACTACTCGTCGTTATACAAAATCTACCATCGAACTTTCAAGCATAGCCGAAGACTGAAAAAACGAAATTCGAGATTATGTGACGATGCAAAGAAGGGAAGGGAAGGAAGCTTGAGATTTCGTATCGGATCCGAGCTACTCTAGGGTGTAAGACTTGTTTCTTTGTGTTTCGTAGTTCGGTAGAATGGTTATGAATACTTTGCTTCGCTAAATGATCGCAGATTTGGTTATGGTATGGGAAGGAAAAAGTTCTAAAGAAACGACTTGAACTTACATATAAGAGAGGCGCGAATGATGTACCCGCGCCCGAGTTTGTTTTTTCTGCGATTAGTGAGAGATCGGGGAATAGCTAGAATAAGATAGGAGGGAATGGTGTATTCTCTAGTCCGGATTGCTTCTAATGTACTCTTTGTTCTCGCTATGATTGATGAGAGATGGGGGGTTGCTTTGACCTAAGAGAGGCGGGAATGATATATTCTCTCCTCTCGGTTACGTATAATTAGCTATGTGTTTCACAAATAATCTATAAGAGATTGGTGGTTGCTCTGAACAAAGAGAGGCGCGGATAATGTAATATCTTCTCTCAATTACTTCTAATTAACTCTTTGTTTCTTTTAAGAATGATGAGAAGTCAAATACTCTAGTTATAAGAGAGTAGCGAATAGTATGCTCTCTTTTCCTAGTTGCTTCTAATCAGATCTTTGTTTATTAATAACCTATATGAGATTGGAGGTTACTCTGAACGAAGAGAAGCGCGAATGATATATTCTCCTCCCGATCACTTCTAATTAACACTTCGCAATATCGGGCACATAGTAAAAAATACCATGGTACTCCATAGTACCAACCATTTAGTACCAACCATATATAATCTTAAATAGTATAGTACCAACCATTTTATACTTGATAGTACCATAGTCTTTCCATATAATAAGTACCTAAATACTTGAGTATATAAGATATAACTATTCCCAGTTTTCAACCTTAAACCGAACCTACATACAACACTCAACTTCCCGTAACTATAATACATATAACACATAAAAGAATTCAAGGCTCAAAAAATATAACTATTCAGAAATGAGTCTTCAAAAATGGATCGGATATCTGATCCAAGGTCTCTCATTAGCCGTCCTATTATATCCGTTATATCCGGGTTTCCATAGTCTACCATAGTATTTTTATTTATTTATTTACACTATTTAACGTCAAGCGGAGTACGCAATTTTTCATGATATCCAAGAATACCACAATCAGCGAGTCCTAGAAGTCCTA